>JACEFZ010016085.1:0-22774 GCA_014155875.1 Cepaea nemoralis
CTGCCACAAATGTCCTAGTGTTATAACATCTCTTGGCTGTTGTATTCCCATTTTAAAAGCTCTATCTGTTACCGCATTTTTGTCTACATTGCTTTCCCTGCGTAAAGTTCAGCCTCCTGAAGGTGGATCTTACCAAGGAAGGTTGGGTTTTTATTGACCTGGTTAAATCTCATATTGTTTTTCCTTTTCTCTGTGAACTCTAATACCTAACTGTTGTGACCTCTCATCAAGTGTAACAAGACAATAATAATAAAATCCTTTCCTGACATCGGCTGTTACAACAACCAGCTTCAGCGTGGCGGTTTAAATCTGCTAAAATTCAATAACAGTGAAATATCGACGTCTGATATCTGCTAATCTCATACATCAATAGCATAGCTTCCCTCAGGTCGTATATTATTATCGACAAATGTAGTCCAACAGATGACCTTCCTGTATAACATCACGTATACAACAAATGGTTGCTTGGTTGATTGTTTGGTGAATACATATCAAGACTATTCAGTATTAAGTCCAATGCGCTGATGTTTGGGCTCTGAAAAGTCCTTGCAATATGGGCCTGGAGTTTGTGTTCACACTTTTCTACCCATCCAGTATGTATGTACTATACGGGTACCCGTGTTGCAGACCTATCTTCCCTCTCGCCAAGCTCAGAAATCAGCAAGGTGTGCAGGACCGGTACTGAAGCTTCACATCAGCAGAAAGCATACAAGAATGAAACCTGGCGTGCAATCCGCAGTGCACACACGGAGTGGCTAGGATTAGACCTGGATGGGCTATGTTTAAGGTACTTAATATTTGCAGACATAAAAGAGGTCAACATCGCCGAATGAATAAGAGCACTTGCTCTTTAACTTCCGGTGTGCTGGTGTAGATGTAGCGGTTTGAACCCCAGTTGGACTAAAGTCTTGACTTCTCTTCCTTAACTAGGGGGACTTAGATTATAAGTACAACAGAAGTCGGAGTGGGTTCGCCTGGCGGTGAGGGAAAGCTAATAGGTAATAGGGAAAGCTAATCCACACGCAACAAATCAGTCCAGTCCCCTGGAAGTTGTAGCACATGTATGGACTACACTTGAGCGAGCGAACGCGAAAACACAGGCTTGAACTCAATACCCACAAGGAGTACAGGGTCAGGTAAATTGTCTAGCTTTCTAGCTAGTAATATCATCTTCTTCGTCTTCTTATAGTCCATGCCGTGTGGCGTTGGTGGTCATGCCTGTCCACAGCTTTCTGTCTTTAGTACTGTGAATCATATCTCAAATCGATGTTATTCCATGTTATGATGTCAGACTGTCCGGCATCTTCTCTCTTGGTCTCCTCCTGCCTCACTTCCACTTCAGCCTTCCTATTGTGACAACATATCCTCCTGCCTCACTTCCACTTCAGCCTTCCTATTGTGACAACATATCCTCCTGCCTCACTTCCACTTCAGCCTTCCTATTGTGACAACATAATCCAGCTTTCCCCTCCTCATGATATAGCCAAAGCATGCGGACTGTCTTTTTCTATTGCCAGTAACCAGTTCTATCTGTGAGTTAACTTCTTTCACGATGTATGCATTGGCATCTGTAGCCTTTTACGGTGTACTCATCATTCTTAGATAAAATCACATCTCCACAGCTTCAACATAATTCCTAAAGTGTCTGATAATTGTCCCTGATTAGCTTCCGTACATTGGGATTGGCTGAATATATCACTTAAGAACTCTTTTCATCGCCCTGATTAACAATATCTTACTTTCATAATATAATTCTTAAGATAAATATGAAATCAGATTGGAGATGAATTATATCGATTAAAAGCAAGAACATGGTATTTCAAAAAGTGAAAAGTGTATTAAGCAATACGTCATTGTCATGTACTGACACACAGAAAGCATTGAAATGTTATAAAGCACTTCTGCATTATGGCGGTAAATAATGGAAAGTGAACGAACAGATAAAAAAGTGCTTAAATTTAATGCGGGTTTGTAGAAGACAAGGGTACAGTAATTGCTGTGTGTATGGTGAGAACAGTAATTGAGCGTTCTATAGAAGTAATTCAGGAACTTACTAATAAAAGAACAAGTATATCAGCAGGCTGTCTAAAAACTAAAGATGGCAAAATCATAATAGAAAAAGATCAGATTCTACATGCATGGTCAGACTATGTGACAAACCTTTATGATGATAACAGAGATGAACAGTATGATATTAGATTTAATAATGAAGGACCGCCAATTTTGAAGATGAAGGTTCGAAATGTTCTTAAGCATATGAAAGCTGGCAAGGCCACCGGTGCAGATAACATCACAACAAAAATGATTAAAGCTTTAGAAGAATTTGGACTAGAGCAAGTCACCAGACTGCTGAAAACATTATATGATACTGGAGATATACCTCCTGAATTATGTAACTCTGTATTTATTCCAATCCCAAAGAAATCAGGAACCTTGGAATGTGATCAACATAGAACAATTAGTATAATGAGTCACATCACAAAGATTTTACTACGAATTATCATGCAAAGAGTGAGGAAGAAAATGCAACCTGAAATAGGGAAAGAACAGTGAGGGTTTGTAGAAGGAAAGGGTACAGTAAATGCCGTGTATATGCTGCGTTTAGTTATTGAACGTTCTATAGAAGTAAACAAAGATATACATCTTTGCTTGATTGACAACACAAAGGCTTTCGATAGAAGACATGTCAACATGGTATATATGCTTTCAGATCTACAAATTGATGGGAAAGACATTAGACTTATGAAAAACATATATTGGAAACAACAATCTGCCATAAGGATTGATAATGAAGTGGGGCAATATCAGCCAATTAATAGAGGTGTTAGGCAGGGATGTGTAATGTCTCCAGATCGTTTTTGCCTATACAGTGACAATATTTTCAGAAATATAGAAGATATAAAAGGAATCAGCATTGGAGGACGAAACATCAATAACATTAGATATGCAGATGATACATATTGATACGTATTGATTGCAGACAATGAGCAGCATCTGCAACAATTAGTAGATGCGTTTGTTGCACACAGTGAACAACTGGGATTAGAATTAAATTGTAAAAAAGACACAGATTATGGTCGTCATTAGGAAGAACGAAATACCACAATGTAATATACAGGTAAATGGGAATATTATTCAAGACGTGAATCGGGACAATTATCTCGGAACAACCATAACATCTTGATGCGAGATGCCTTGTAGAAATTAGAACAAGAATCGCCAAGGCGAAAGTAGCCTTTAGCAAGATGAAAAACATACTGACCAATAAAAAGATGTCAATTGAAATGAGAAAAAAAGTGTTGAAGTGCTACATAGAACCTGTACTTTTGTATGAATGTGAAGCGTGGACAATAAGCAGATAAAATGAAAAACATCTGATGGCTGTGGAAATGTGGTTTCTGAAGAAAATGGAAAGAATACCATGGACAAAAAAAAACAAAAAACCAAGTCCTTCAAGAAACAAATGAAGATCGTAAACTGATTAGAGACATTAGACGTAGACAGTCAAATTGTTTTCGTCACGTTATGAGAAGAAATGAATTGGGGAACTTGGTGACAACTGGCAAGATCGAAGGGAAGATATCAAAGGGAAGACCGAGAAGTAAATACCTGGATGGCTTGGCCACGTGGCATGGTCGATTCAGAAACACGAAGCTGATCCAAGATTCTTTTGATTGAGTGAGATGGCGAAACATGACCGCTCATGCTCATCGGCATGGCACATGATGGATGGATCGATTAATGGTTTATACGTTGTGTAGTGTGAATACCCTGCACTGCCAGAATCATTAACCAGTATCTGGAAATGGCTAATGCTAGTGACAAGAAAGAAGGAGACAAACATTGGCTTTTGATCTTGTAATGGGAAGAGAGGCTTTTGAATACCTAACGACTGGACAAGGCTTTTGAATACCTAACGACTGGACAGATCTGGCGAACACTCAGGTCTCCGAGGAAAGGCCAGACAGGACACATAATCAGACTGCTACTGGTACCATTAGTATTGGGTCTCTTCGCTTACTGTTGCAGAAGAGGACTGAGCACGTATTAGAATGTCCCGAGTGCAATGATGTCGGTTCTCGAATCAGCTCAACTCAACTCGACTCAACTCGACTCAACTCGACTCAACTCGAACCAACAAGAAAGATAAGAGGTAGACGAAACAAGGGCAGACTGAGAAAAATGATTCTGAACAACTGAGACAGTGGCATATCATCAACAGAATTCATCCAGAACACAAGTGATCGAGAATTGTTGGAGATGCAAGAACGCTTACGCCAGCTTACGTAGCGATGATGATGAAGATGATGATGATGATCATGATGATGATGATGATGATGATGATGATGATGATGATGATGATGATGTTGATGATGATGATGATGATGATGATGATGATGATGATGATGATGATGATGATGATGATGATGATGATGATGATGATGATGATGATGATGATGATGATGATGATGATGATTTCGCATTTCTGTTTAATTATGGTATAACTGTTCGCAATACTAGTGACATAAGCCTGGGTCATTGACAATGAGTTGAGTGACCGGGCATGAGAAAGAATGGAGATGAAAGTGGGAGACAGTAAGGTGAGTGACCTGGCTACGAGGAAAACAATCAACCCTGAGAAATAATGGGGCGGATATGAGTGGAAGACCCCAGGGGGGATGGGGCGAAAGACAGTTGTGTGTTGTGTGAAGTCAGGATACTGAAAAGTCAGTGAGAGAAGAGACCGACTGCGGGTCAGGTCGTTTAAGGGAGTTGAGTTTGAGATACCGAAGGAGTCGGTAGTCCACGGAGAACGGTGTTGTGTTGTTCTCCTAGTTGTGAAGACAGGCCTGAACCAGAGTGGGTTCTATAGTGAGTGAGGGCCTAAACCCAGAGTGAGTTGCATAGTTGAGCAGTGGCTCCGACCCAATGTGTGGGTTGTATTGTAGGAGATCCAGCCGTGGATAGTAGCTGGACTGAATGTCTTGTGTATTGGATATGAAGCAGGCCGTGAGAAGGCATTGATGTGTGCTGGTTAAATTGTGAGGAGGATATTTATATTCTATGGATTACATTATTTCTGGATGTATAAACATGTTCCGTCTGTCCGTGTTATTTCTGTAATAAAGGATTATGTGCGCCAACTGAAACTTGTTTAATGACTGGTGAATGTGCACTGCGGGGGTGAGTTATATTGCAAGACAGTTAGATATCTCCATTGACACACCATGAGTATCGTTACCTAGACAACGACCAACACACGACAATATCACGCAAAGATCATCAAGAACATTGAACTTATCATAAAGAATGACGTGTGACATCTGGGGTCTCTCCTGGCAAGGTCGACGGGGATATATTGATTATTTGGAAGGCTACGTACGGTCAAGAACAATATAGACATTGGTGTCATTCTGAGATATTTGTGGGCTCTTCGCTGAGAGAGGAGTTATTATATGTGACTTCGTTCCATCAAACTAGTCAGCGCGCGGGGAAAATACTCGGCAGAAATCACAAGCGAACAGTCAGTTCACGTCAAGTTCACTACAGGTGAATTGGATACCAACCATATCGCTGAAGCGAGAGGGGGTGTCAGAGTTTTAACGCAGCACAGATCAACCGGCAGAGTCGACTACGGTGACAGGGGTAGTCACTAGACAAACAGCACGGAATGTCGGGTTAAGAGGCCAGGCGCATGTGTTTATAGGTCAAGAGACAGAAGTGCTAGCGGCCAGCACAGGTAAATGTCGCGTGGACAAAACAGTGTTTGCGACAAGAGCGGAGCATCACAAGTGGACATTGTCGCTGTCGGTGATAAAGACAGGATTGAACCAAAGATTTAAGACAGTGAGCAATTTCGTCGCAACATCCTGTGCGTGGTGGGATATTTTGGTGTGTGTGCGAAGGCAAGCGCACTGTGTTGTCGCAAGTTGACTGGTCAAGATTTGTCGACGCAGTTAAGAGAACGGGTGGAGACACCAGCGTCCAGGTACCGGGGAGAGTTACGTTAACTCCTACCACAGCCGTGCGGGTGCAGAAGTGGAAAGTGTTTGTGTACGGCGGAAAAGTTCCGGGCATTTTACAGACAGATTAAGTGTGACTTTCCATGGAGCTAAAAGAGCAGCCGGGTGGGGCTGTCAAGTTTGTGTGCAAACTGGTTTTACGGAGGAATTTTTCACTGAGAGTGATAAAGAGAAATTGAGGTGACATTGTGAGTTGGGGGTGGAAGGAGGAAAGGTACTCAGGAAAATTTCCACGGCCTAGTGTGGTCAAGATGACTCATTGTGAACGAACAAAACAAGGTTGTTTTGAAAGAAAGCCAGATTTTATGTTTCGTCTTTGTTGAACTGTTCTACTATTGTTATCATTACTCTGTCATGAGCAATCATTGTTACAACGAAGGATGACATGTCATCACCGCACACAAGGGTGCATACAGTTGCCAAAAAGAACTGATGGTACAGGGTTATAGCACTGGGCATTTGCGGCCAATTTTTCATTTGATCTTTGTCTTTAATCGGCAATCCAGAACATTTTGGGATAATTACCATCATCTTCAATTCATACGACAATCGAAAGAACACTTTGGATAATTACTATTTACCGTCAACGTTTCCGACAGGTGGAACTGGTGATCACAACGCGAAATTATGTCACCACTCAACAAATCAATCAGTCATTTTGAAATTTAGAGTCGTAGACATTTCCAGCGGATTGCGAATAACTATGAAAACGAACAAAAATTTTTGTGACTGATTAATAAGAACTTTTGGCGACGTATTAATAGACACATTGTTGTCGGCGATTTTTTTTTTCTCTTGCTCTCATCGTCCTAATTATTGTTGTTGTCCGTTACGTAATTATTTGTATGTGGTCCAGTGGTCGTAATAAGTAGGATATTTTTGCATTGTTTCGCGACGTACGGGAGACAAAGCAAAGAGAAATTGTCTAGGTACACATTGTATGTTGTTGAGAGGCAGCTGACGAGTCAATTTGTTTTGTGCGGTTGAGCATTGGGGCGTCTCGACTTTATAGACGGTGTCCAAGTGTCTATCGTCACATCTATGTACATTATTCATTTTATATTTGTTCTTTTACTGTATTCTTCTTTTCGTTATATTTGCATATGATATTTGTTGTGGTCGGATATATGTTATTATTGTGATCTTTCGTCATGTCTGCTGTCTAGTGGTCTTTGTCAGTTTATATTTATATATTACGCGCACTGTGCGTGTCCCTACACAAGCTTGTGGTTGTTACTGTGGTTTATTTCTTTGTGATCACCGTCTCCGTGTACTTGGCTTGTGAGTCTAACGTTTTTATAGAAAACGCTTAGTGTTATCATCCATTTGTTTGTATATGTATTTATATGTATGTTTAACAATATTTCCAGAAATGTTATACAACTATTTGTTATAGATATATGCGAGGAAGGATAGTTTCCCTCACCACCTAGTGCTTATAGAGTGACTGGGTGAGTACAGAGTGATATTATAGCACTACGAATTTACGTACACAGGGAGTGCTGGTGTACTTAGGGAAGTGACACAAAGACTAACAGCAGAGTCTTCACATTTATAGTTGGCTGACAGACAGCAACGTGTCCACAAGTACAAGATGCCTACTTTAATGGAATATATTGAAGCAGGTGAACGAATAGGCCTGAAAGGTAAAGAGTTACAGGAGTATGCCGAAGCAAAAGAACAAAAACAGATTGAAAGAGACCAAAGACAAGCTGAAAGAGAACAGAGACAGGAAGAAAAGGTAGCTGAAGACAAGCGTCTACAGGAAGTGAAATTAGCTGAAATGGAAAACAAGCGTCTACAGGAAGAGACACAAGTAAAACTAGCTGAAATGGAAAACAAGCGTCTACAGGAAGTAAAGTTAGCTGAAATAGAAAACAAGCGTCTACAGGAAGTAAAGTTAGCTGAAATAGAAAACAAGCGTCTACAGGATGAGAAAGAGACACAAATGAAAATGGAAATTGAGAAAGAGAAGATTAAGTGTCAGATGAAAACTGAAATTGAGTTGAGAAAATTAGAACTATCTTCGAAAGGTCAAAGTGAGGAAAGCAGAAGACCGTCGCAGTCGTCACAGAGATTAAAACTGCCATATTTTACAGACCGGGACCAACTTGAAAGTTATTTGGCCAGGTTCGAGGCATCAGCCAAAGCGTTAGGTATTCCAGAGAAGGAGTATGCGATGCGACTTGGCGAGTTTCTTACGGGTAAGGCACTAGACACCCTGTTCAATTTACCTGTAGAAGAAAGAAACAACTACACTATCTTACGTCAACGTTTGCTGACAAAGTTCCAACTAACTGAACATGGATATAGAACAAAGTTTAGACAGTTAGTGCCAGAGACAAATCAAGATTTCACAGACTTTGTTAACACTGTAAAGAATACATTTAACAAATGGATGGAGCTCACAGAAGTAGGGAAAGATTTTAATAAATTAGTAGATTTAGTGTTAAGAGACAAAGTATTAGCTTCATGTAATACCAATTTAGTGGCTTCCTTTGAGGAACGTAAGCCAAAGGACATAGACACAATGTCTCAGTTAGGGCAAAACTACATGACTGCACATCCTAACGTATCTATTGGGAAACTAATGAGTGAGGAAATAGTCTGTGCAGCGTACACTAAACAGGACCAGAATCCAGTCATCAGACCAAGGGCGAAAAGTGTGGATTCAGCACAGAAAGGTGAGCAGCAAGAACTTCAAGATAATGGTTTCCGAGGAAACAATGTTGATAGAGTAGGACGGTACCCATATAGAAGAGGGAATTTCCAGAGACGTCCAAATTATGCCGGATGTTGGAATTGTGGGAGCTGGAGACACAAGGCAGCACAGTGTGATGCACAACCATCCAGTGAGCCAACAAGTAACGCAAGGAAGGAGATCATCTGTTTCAAATGTGGAAAGAAGGGGCATCTCAGTCATCAATGTAGGATGAGAGAAACAGAGCACTCAAATGCAGCGCAAGTAATTGAGACGCTGAACAATGAAGATTGTAGTGGGTGCAAACCTCTTTTTGAAAAAGACAGTCAGCCAGTCCTAATATGTGGTCATACAGTGAAAGCAGGATCAGCAGTGCATGAAGGGGGAAGTCTGAAGCTGCATCAGGGATTCGTCAATGATAGACCAGCGTTAACAATTAGGGATTCCGGATGTACGTCTATCGGAGTGAGGAGAAGTTTAATAGATCCCTCGGATTATACAGGGATAAAGATTAGATGCATAACATTCAACGGCACAGTAGAGTTCTACCCATTAGCCATAATAACAGTAAAAACACCATATATCACTGGAATAGTGACAGCGTGTGTTTTGGACTCACCAGTGGCTGATTTGATCATAGGAAATGTTATAGGAGTTAAAGATTGTACAGAAGAGGAAGTAGTTTATTGGGACCAAAAATATAGTGTAAGCAGTAATGAGGTAGTTACCACAAGAGAACCTAAATTAGAGAGTATAGCTGAGGTAGAAGAGGCACTTGAAGTAGACACAGGAACTCAGGACAAGGATAGGACAGCTGAGCAGGTGAGAGTGGATCCCAAATATAGTGCTAGTGAATCCCAGAGACAAGATACTACTCTGAACAAATGTTCCCAAGGGTGCAGGAGAGTAGAACATAGGCAGTCAAAGAAAGGTAGATGGTGCTTCGAGAGGAAGAATAATGTTCTCACTCGCAGCTTTTCAGATAGCAGAACTGCACGTGGGCAAGAGGAGCAGTACCTTTAGCACATAGAGACCGATATACTAGAACAGCTCAGGATAGTGCATGTGCAGGGCACATAGGCATAAGGCGTATGCAGCAGAAAGCAAGGTGCCAGATATATGGGCCAAGATTGAATAAAGAGTTCAGACTAAACAGAGACTCAAGTGTAACGGTGCAATATGCAGACAGGAAAGTTGAGTCAGGTCAAAAGAGTGTTCGCGACATTACTGACCCAGGGCTAGGGATAGCAAACAGATGTTGTAATTGTAGAGGTACCATGAGTCATGGGTACATGAAAGGTAGACACAGCATCGACAGGAATCAGAGGTGGGTTGATGCAAGAAAAGAACCACCTGATATATGGTCGGTACACAAATAGCTTGGATCGTTTTGAAGATGTTAATAGACATGCAGATACACAGATACGATGTCTCCTATGATGTATTATTATTATTATATAATGTATTAGTTCATGCATTGGTACACAAGATAGAAAGATGGTTGTATGTATGTGTGGGGAATATGGGAGTGTACTATGAGCATTTGATGTATTATTTAGGGTGGTAGCTGAAGTGAGGTGGAGCCATACTTAGGGCTACCCAGGCAATATGTCTGGGTCACATGTTTATTAAGGTTTAGTCTCCCAATATTTGAAAACGAAGTTTTCTTTTAAGAGGTGGGTGATGACATAAGCCTGGGTCATTGACAATGAGTTGAGTGACCGGGCATGAGAAAGAATGGAGATGAAAGTGGGAGACAGTAAGGTGAGTGACCTGGCTACGAGGAAAACAATCAACCCTGAGAAATAATGGGGCGGATATGAGTGGAAGACCCCAGGGGGGATGGGGCGAAAGACAGTTGTGTGTTGTGTGAAGTCAGGATACTGAAAAGTCAGTGAGAGAAGAGACCGACTGCGGGTCAGGTCGTTTAAGGGAGTTGAGTTTGAGATACCGAAGGAGTCGGTAGTCCACGGAGAACGGTGTTGTGTTGTTCTCCTATTTGTGAAGACAGGCCTGAACCAGAGTGAGTTCTATAGTAAGTGAGGGCCTAAACCCAGAGTGGGTTGCATAGTTGAGCAGTGGCTCCGACCCAATGTGTGGGTTGTATTGTAGGAGATCCAGCCGTGGGTAGTAGCTGGACTGAATGTCTTGTGGATTGGATATGAAGCAGGCTTGAGAAGGCATTGATGTGTGCTGGTTAAATTGTGAGGAGGATATTTATATTCTATGGATTACATTATTTCTGGATGTATAAACATGTTCCGTCTGTCCGTGTTAATTCTGTAATAAAGGATTATGTGCGCCAACTGAATCTTGTTTAATGACTGGTGAATGTGCACTGCGGGGGTGAGTTATATTGCAAGACAGTTAGATATCTCCATTGACACACCATGAGTATCGTTACCTAGACAACGACCAACACACGACAATATCACGCAAAGATCATCAAGAACATTGAACTTATCATAAAGAATGACGTGTGACAACTAGAAATACTTTCTATCACCTCAAAAGAACACTGAATCCCTATTCAACCGAGCTGTATACATAAAAAACAAGGGTAATATGCATATGTTAATTTTCAGATATCTAATTCTCTTGCAAACAATGTTCTTAACAGATTCATTGCCGCATAAAAATTAAGTTTGATCCAAACAAAAATAGATGGGGAAAGATGGGACGTAGGGATGTGTCACAGTTATCACTTTAATGTTTTTATATGGTAGCATACATGTTGTAGTGTAACGCAATGAACGAACGAACGAACGAACGAACGAACTTTATTTTCGAAGGGTAACAAATTGGGCACGCAGGCCCGTCTTACATTCGGCCCTTCCAATCGCTCATCTTTCGTTCATCAGTGCATAGTGCATTCACATAGGAAAAAGAAATTGTCAAATGAAAGTTGTAAGCATAAACAATGCATGTTACCATGTTATGAGACAAATCCCCCACCCACCCACCCATCCCCTATCCATCCACGTGTCCCCCCCACACACATCCACCACCCAACCACACACTTACCCACAGGCACATACGTGACCCCTCCATCCATCCATCCATCCCCCACCCACACACACCCCCACATACACCATCTTCCCACACACACACACATCTCCCACCCATCACACATCCCCCACCCACCCACACACAAACCCAGGCAAACATGCATGCAATCACCCATCCATACCCACCCACACATACCCCCACCTTCACACATCTCCCCATCCACACGCACACATCCTCCACCCATCCCATAACCTACCAACACTCACCCACCTACCCACATATCCTCCACCACCCACCCACACACCCCTAACAACTCAGCCAAACACACATCCCCAACCACATATCCAACACCAACACACACATATTCCCGCCAACTCACATATCCTGCACTTACCTACACACAAAACCCGCACCCACCCACACAGCCCCCCACTTACACACATATCACCCACCCACACAATCTCCCCCACCCAAACATGCCACACACACACATGCACACACACCCTCCCACCCCCAAACTACACACACTCACCCTCCCACACATCCTCCACTCACCCACTCAACAACACCCCCCCCCCTCGCCCCCCACCGACGATCTCCAATCCCCAATCACAATCCCTTAACTACACATCTCACCACCCATAAACTCACACACACACACACACACACACACACACACACACACACACATCTCCCCACCCATAAATACATCCACACCCATCAACACATTCCTCATCCAAAAACACACACCAACCACCCACACACACCCCACCACCCACATATACCCCACCCACACACATCCGCCTTCCCACCCACACACACACATCCCCCACCCACACACTCATCTCTCACACACATCCACCCACTCACGTACTCATCCATCAACCACTCACACCACACATCACCCACCCACCCATAAATAAATGTATCTCTCATCTACCCTCCCACCCACACACACTCCAACAACCAATGCGATGTATAAACCTATGCCAGATACGTACAGTAGCTTAAGACGATTAATCATCCCATGTCACTATTCAGTTCACCATATTGAACCTCATAAGCAGCAAATCTGTGTTCAGCTACCAGCTGCGATTCCCTGCAACATCTGTTGTGAAATAGAAAAGGCATAAATCTTTAGTCAGATTAATCCACACCAGTGGTCTATGTAACCATTGATCTAGAGACACCAGGGTCTGTCTGAATTGATCATTCTTATTCTAGTCGGAAACTACGCTGAGCTGGATACTTACCCTGTGGTAGAATATTTTCACAATTATTGGTATGCTATCAAGTAACTATTATACAGGGTGTAGCTTCAATGACTGTGCAGTATTTGAAAAAAATTGCCGTTCCAAGTTTTGTATTCACCGTCAGTGAAGTTCAGAAACATATCCTGCAATAGTGTGTCTTATTTTCAGTAAGGTTTTCCATACTACAGCTCTATTCACTAAAGATGTTGGACATATCCACCACGGTTTAGTTGGCAAGTATGGATACGTGGTTTCATGTTGTCAAAGGCCTTCTGCAGTTCAGGAAGTGTAATGTTATTAATGCAGTTGACAACTGACATCTCAAGTTAATTGTGTGGGGATTGTTTTCGTACGCTTTTCATTTAAGTGCACCCCAGAGGTCGTAATCTGGGGGAGTGCGATCCGGAGAGTGTGCAAGCCAAATCCCGCGAGAGATTACGCGATTTGCAAAATAGTCATCTAAGAATCCTAGTAATTTTACAGCTGTGTGAGCAGTTGCACCATCTTGTTGAAACCAGGCTTTGTTCAATTTTCCCGATCAGAAAGTTGGGCTACGAGTGGTTCCAGAATGATAGTCCGGTATCTTTCAGAATGTACAGTATCGTTAAAGAAAATTGGACCGATTATGCGCACACGACTTATTGCACACCACACTCATACTTTCTGATTGTGGAGAGACACGAGATTTCCATCACTACAAAGACGATCATTTTGACTGTTCACGTACCCAGAAAGAAAGAAAGAAAGAAAGATACTCAATGAACATGATCAAGAGGATAGAGGAGGGGTCGATCCGAAGAGAATGGTTGCTGCCTCTGGAGCGGTCTCGCCTGGCAAAGATTAGTTTCATCTCCGTGCCAGCGCATGCGGGAGTACACGGAAACCTGCTCGCAGGTGAGGCTACTGTGGAGGGCCGACGCGCCATGGACCAGGCTGACATTCTGAATGCTCTACGAGAAGTAAGACTTTTGCGAGAACCAAGTGATGACTGTGAATCTGCAACAATGGCCAGACTGCGAGAGCAGCAAATTAAAAGAGGTGTGGCCAAACAAGAACACTACGCAGGAAGCCAAAGAAGATTGATAAACCAACACAGAACTGGCGTCGTTAGCCGCTACACGCTGCGGGATTTGCTGAGGAGGGGATCCGAGCACTTATGGACTGAATGGTTCGATTTGCAATGAGGATGATCTGTCGACTAACTAACTGACTAACTAACGCACCCAGAAAGATGAAACCATACTTTGCCTGTGAAGAAAGTGACATTAAGAATTTCCTCACCTTCTTCAGCTAGAGCAGTGGTTCTCAACCTTTTTTGGTCCGTTCCCCCCTTCACCATATTTTTAGGACGTCATTCCCCCCCTCACCATACTTTTAGGACGTCATTCCCCCCCCCCCTTTACCATATTTTTAGAACGTCATTCCCCCCCCCCTTTCGTATTTCCTCCCTAAAAATGTCCCCCTGCCCCTACACAGTAAATGTAATAATTGAAGCTAAATTTAATAGCACATACTAAAACAAGTCTAAACATCTACATAAAATGTGATTTGCGGGTCTACTTACGTTATAAAATGAATTTCAGAAGGGTGATACGTACAGAAGTGTAAAGTATGAAGGGAAAAACAAGATCAAGTAATCGGTTCTTGTATTAACGCGATCTTGAAATAATCTTCATTCCCCCCCCCCCTCCCTGGAAACCCCAAAATTCCCCCTGGGGGGGAATTCCCCACCGGTTGAGAACCACTGAGCTAGAGAATTCTCAAACCACATGCAATAGTTAACTCTGCATTGATGATCTAATTCTTTTAGATGAGATACAACGGAAAACCTGTATGGGTATAACTTCAATTTCTTCTTCAGGATTTTGTGGACAGTACTGCTTGACTTGTGTACTTGTTGGGCCAATTTTCTTACTGACTTACCCGCACTCATTAGCATTCTGACCTAGGCGTTGAGGGTTATTTCTACAGAAACAGATGGTCTGCCATAGCGGCACACAACATGGACACTGCCAGTGCTGCCAAATTTCTTAATTACAGTCCTAACAGCATTACGATGAGGCACTTGAGTATCAGGAAATTTCGTGATAAATTGTTCAACAACAACATTTGAAAACCTTACACCGTTAAGTAACACGTGTTCCAACAACAATACTCTTTCTTCAATAGTTAACATCGTTGTGGCTGAGATTAATTACTTGCTTGCTTGCTTGCTTGTGTTCGTTGGCTTGAGCTCCAACGCGAAGTCCTGTATGTCGGATGAAGGCATCCTGTTGTCCAACATCAGTGTGATGTCATACAGGACCTGAGGTTTGCGTGAGTATCCGTTGTCCCATGTCTGGCTTATTGGTGTGCAGACTGGTGGTTCCTCGCCGTACAGGCAGACACTCTCCGACTTCGGAGGAATCGGCGATCCTATTGACTTCAGCCAGGACCCCGAAGGGACCTGTTGCCCAGGACGCTCGACGAGGACGCGTCAATAGGTCTTGGCCAGTATATAACCCGGCCCTGGTGCCTTGGAAACACCTCTGCGTCCCAGATTAATTACTAAAACTTATGCATGTAGCAGTGATATTCTCATATAACGTTTAAATGGCGCTTGAACCATGACGTAATACACGGTGAATACAAAACTTGGAACTGCAATATTTTCAAAACCTGCACTGTCATTAAAATTACACCCTGCTTACACCTTATTATCACCTTCCGTAGATGTGAACTTACAATTGCGCACTCTGTTCAATTCTCTGTTTGCAGAGGGAAAGCAGAGTTCCGAAAAACTGTTTACGCGGGGACAGTACTTTGGTATCGGGTTGGGAGGAACATCTCTACAACCTCACTGCGATAAATATAGACCAGTTTTCATGGCTCAAACGACCTGAACACAATTGCTTCTATCTTAATAGCAAACCGCATAGTCCTCCACTTGATTCACAATCAACCAGGCCACGAGTATTTAGCTAAACCAAATCATTGGGCCATATCTTCCAAAGGATATGTTATTTTCCCTAGCAGTTTTTTTTTTCAGGCATACGGCTTACTTTTTGTCATTAAACCTCAGTGAGGTTTTCACTCTATCTGGACTGACTACCCAGTAGATTTTTCAGGTATCTCGTCTGACTACCCAATAGATTTTGCAGGCATATGGTCTGTCAACCCAATAGATTTTTCACAGTACCTTATCTAACTACCCAATAGATATTTCAGGTATCTGGTCTAACAACTTAATAGTCAACGCAAAAGACACAAACAATATATTGCACGATTTCTTGCCTGGTTTATTTCCCTTCCCTGCTTATCGTCATGTGCATACTACAGATCAATATAACGTATGAAGTGAATGCACGAATGATACTATGGCTGAAGAATTAAATATATAGTAACTAATATTGTTTTGCCGGTCTCCGTGTCAAAGGTCTTACGGACGCAATTCGTGAGACCGCTTACCAGAGTCTGAACATAGCTGCGCCCGATTTGGTAGTAGACCGCGTCGCGCTGAGTTGTAACGTGTTGGTATGTTAGCAGGTCGTTCAGAAAGCATTGGCAAACTAATGAACGTAAATTTGCCAAGACACAAACGACAGCAGTAAATTGCTGGTGTTCAAAGTGATGTCCTGTAAATAGGATATGCAAAAAACAAAAATATTGTTCGAATGTAGAGTATGTTCGAATGTAGAGTATGAGCGGGGTTTGGTTGCGATGCGGGTGATGGCGGCAACAAACTGTGAGCAGCGCCATTTATGTCTTCTGTACGAGGGGCTAGTCATGTCTGTTTTCGAGTATGCAATGGCAATCCTAACTCTCATACGTAAGCAGATAAAAAGGATGGAAAAGATACAGAATGAAGCTATGCGCATTATTCTTGGATGTACAAGAGATACAGCATGCAGGGCGA
Source organism: Cepaea nemoralis (assembly GCA_014155875.1). NCBI lineage: Eukaryota > Metazoa > Mollusca > Gastropoda > Stylommatophora > Helicidae > Cepaea > Cepaea nemoralis. Next base: position 16,882 of record JACEFZ010016085.1, read on the forward strand.
TGCGCTACCTTCTTGATTTTCCAACCATTGACGACAGAATACAAATTTGCAGAGCAAGCGCCTACCTCAGAGTTAACGCAAACACACAACATCCACTGCATAGTGAAATTATGAAGGTGAAGGGCAGCAGGTTCAAAAGAGGACGGTGGTGGATGGGTCAAGCCGAAGACATTCTTCAACAGGTGTGTTCACTTAAGGACTTAGAAACTGGCGAGGAGTGGGTACAGGTGCCAACAGATTTCTGTAAGTACTTTTCAGTTTGCATCCAATAGCCAGAAAATGCAGACAAGAAAATCCGGCTGCCGTGGAGGCTGAAGTACAAGCGTTGATTTTCGAGAATTCTCTGATTGTGACCTCTGTCTGAGCGGTTCATTACTGTCCTATTTTGGCACACAGGTCTGTCTTACACTCTGCCTTTTGAACCACACATCTTTCGGACTATCTAACATGCATGTTGTATTTACATTGAAAAGAAAAGAAGAAAGGGAGGAAATTAAAATTCGTACAATAACATTTGTTATATCATGTAAATGTTGTATTTACCTCGTAGCTTATAACATCCCGTATTTAGATTTCAGACACAATAGAAGCCAGAAGTCATCATGAAACAATGGGTAACGTCATGGGCAGTGCTCGTCCTGGCATGGACAGTGGCTCTGTTTGGAGTGTCCAACTCAGACGTCTTCACGTCATCAAAGAAGATAGAGGACATGGTCCTGCAGGAGGAGCACATTCTAAATGACCTACAGACCGCCATTAATGAGCTGGGGAATGAAACCGCTACCTCTTGTTTCCATAGGTAATGATTCATGTAGCAATACAGCTTTTTCATTCAACAGCTTGTGTGTCTATAGCTTTAATTGTGTCTGTTGAGTAGTCTTCTGCTATTGTTTCATGTTATTCTTACTTCTGGTTGTTTGTGTATGGTTACCTATGACTGGAGTATTTACTTACGATACGTAAATAAATGATCCTCTTACACACTTGTAAGTGTAAAGGGTATATGGTGCTAGACCAATCGGCTTTCGATGAGTGGTGTGGTCAGTTTCACCTGACAAATACTAGGCAATGTCATTACGAGAAAGGTTGAACATTCCTTTCCTCGCAACATTATCCGATCCAGAAGGAAATTATCTGCCTTGCGTGCAGATTATTGTCTACTGTACTCCAGATATGAAAATAGGTGTCCCAATCTCCTTGAGATGAAAGCTGTCAGGGACCAAGTAGAAAGCACAGCAAATGAGACAGAGGATCCAGACCTAAAGAGGCTAATTCCGCAAGCCGGCAGCATATGATTCAATTTCACCTGTACATATACAAGGCAATGAATGAATCACCAAACAACGAGAAGTAGATTGTGAGCTTTACTGAAGACGCTGTTGCTATCTCCTACAGCCCCCTCCATGTCCTCCCAACATAGACCTTCAACCAAGCCATGCCAGCCATCCTATCTGTTGCTATCTCCTACAGCCCCCTCCATGTCCTCCCAACATAGACCTTCAACCAAGCCATGCCAGCCATCCTATCTGTTGCTATCTCCTACAGCCCCCTCCATGTCCTCTCAACATAGACCTTCAAACTAGCCATGCCAGCCATTCTGTCTGTTGCTATCTGTTGCCATATTCTGCAGCTACTGCCATATCCTCCGAACATATATACAAGGCAAGGACGTTACGAGGTAGGTTTAACAGTTCCTTTCCTCAACACATTATCCAATCCAGAGCGTACTTCTCGGAACATTTCCTTGAATTCATTTTTAGCAGGGTCAACCTTTTAGCTCGAGTCAGTGTATAAACATTCGTCTCCATGGCGGATTCGAATCCATGGCTACAAGGTCGGCAAGCACGATTGTTAGCAAATGGGCTACCTTAGCTTTCTAGAATATTAATGTAATTAATCGTATATCCTCTTTCTCCAATTCCTTCTTGTCTACCAGTTCTTCATTGAGTGTGTACTAATATAAACGTAATATATGTTCACTACTGTATGGATATAGTTAGGAATAAATATATTGAGCCAAGAAATGTCAAGAAAATAAGATGGAATAAATGTCGTTCTTCATGTTGTAAGATGGGTATTTGAGTGCGTTGACAGGAACATATACTGAAAATATATTGCAAAATACTGCAGTTCTTTAAGATGTGTGCTTCGTAGAAAACTGGTTTACAAACAGCAGCGTGTCTCTGAAACAGAAATGCTTTGTCGATATTAAATGTCACAATTGTCTGGGGAAAAACAGTGATGGAAGGTATAGTTCATGGAGGAATAGGCAATGGTCGACCAGAGCGAAGATGGGCACAGGACATCGAAGACACCCTGGGCATGGAGGTGCAGGAGGTAAGAGACATGGAAAGAGATCGAGAGGTGCATGAGGTAAGAGATATGGTAAGAGATCGAGAGCTGCATGAGACATGAGACATGGTAAGAGATCGAGAGGTGCATGAGGCAGGAGACATGGTAAGAGATTGAGAGGTGCATGAGGCAGGAGACATGGTAAGAGATCGAGAGGCTCTGGAGCATCGTGATGAGAACGATTTTCTGGAATGAAGAACCTGCTACATGATAATGATGATGATGATGATGATGATGATGATGATGATGATGATGATGATGATGATGATGATGATGATGATGATGATGATGATGATGACTACTATTGTTATAAGAAAGCAGAACTGTATATTATTTTTACTGTCTGTTAATATAAGCCTATCTGTGCGTCTAGGTTTTACCAGGAGCGCATGCCAAAAGCCAGAGAGCGCCGACACGACGCACATTTGCTGGGCTATCTCAAACACCCAAATGGGGTATACCACAGTATAAAGCAATTCGCTGCTGATTATGAGAATATCAGATCTACACTGAGTGAGTAATTCTAGAAAAAATTTCAACATATAATCAACTACAGTAATGGATCATTTCGATTGGATTATACAAAACACATTGTCACAGGTTTCAATGTCACTGGGTTAGTTTTAAAGAGACTGACTCGTCTTTGTTGTTTACATAATCTTGGTTTATCCGTGTGCATGGTAGACACCTCGGCATATCTTACTAACGTTTGTTTATGTGCGCATTGAAAACCTCTTTGTCTGCCACAAACACAAATGCTATTAAATGACGTGTTATTGAAGAAGATGGGTCCATTATGTTGTTACTTCATTATATGGGGAACTTGTTGTGTAGCATGCGTCTAACAAGATACAACAAACTATATCAGGCAATAAGTTGTGCAATATATTGTTTGTGTCTTCGTTATTGACATTCAAACAACGGGAAAACATTGTTTTGTCATTCTAGAAAGTCTCTAGGGAAGGTTTAGTTGAAGGAGTTATTATGATTATGATGAAGTACACTCGGGGCAAGAATACAAACGCTCAGCCACTATCAGCTTATTCACTGCTGCTGTGCCTCTGGGTTAATAGTTACTGTATGATAAATATGTTGTGGTGAAAGCTCCTTAGGGTTGAGTGGAGAGAGCAGCCGAACAGACAGAGTATCCATATCTGGAAACACTGGCACAAAGGAGAGTGAACAGAGGGTCTGGACGATGCTGAAATCGTGAAGGAGGAGCCAGCCGGGCTTTGAATCAAATTGCTGTTGACATAACCGGCAAAGGAACTCTTTAATGGCACTTGAATAGTGGGCGGAGCTTGTATGGCAATGTCCCGATCGCTGTGATGTCAATACTTACATTCAGTATACAGCATTTGGGTGAAAGAACGGAGATACCATAAACAACTCATTATTGGAACAGTGAGCAGAAATACTTTGGGTTGTCTACTGCATCGGAGGACTGCGCACGCATGGGAATGCCCAGTTTGCAGTGACGTCTTTCGATATATCATAACATAAAATAGTGTAACTTCAATCGCACTCTAATAGCATTCAAATCAAGAAGATTCTTTGGGAATTGAGACACCCAGCTAAAATATGAGGTAATAAAGATAGAAATCCGACAAGTCTTAGGGTGTCGATATAAGCTAGCAAGAAAGGAAACATAATTTTAATAGATTATACTCAAATATAAAAGGGATAGGGAGGTGAGACACCCATGGCCAGTCTAGCAAATCGGTAGGGAATATACTTGATCCTAGACAATATTGCTCACGAATGATGGCGTAATTTGAAGGAAAGGCTCTAATCACGGGCGCGGGAACTTCAATTACTCCTCACCAAGACGCCTGGCAGCATCAGTGGAAGACAACAACAAGAGAAGGCTCACAGAAAGAGATGGGATGTGTGGTTGTGCAGTGGCTAGAATACTTGTCAGTGGGTCAGGTGACCATGTCTTCCATCGCCATCTCTGATGACCTTTCTAATTGACATGTGCTCCCAGGTCGACTCAGCCTAAAATGTGTACCAGGACATATCCTGGAAAATATAGGCGATCGTGTGATATTGATCACATCACTCACCATTAGGGCCCCGACTGATCCGTATAATTAAATATTATCACCATATAGCCAATGCGACCCAAGATATGTAAAAGGGCACATTACTTATAGAAATGAAACCTAGAAAACATAAATATAAGAATACAAGACAGAATGGCATTCTGTAACAATAATAATAAAAGCAAAAGAAAAGGTGGTAGTAACATCTTGGATAAATTAATGATAGAAGAAATTGATTAATTATATGTTACACTGTTACTTTTTGTTGCACTCAGTATAAATGTGATAAGTGTCGCCAGCAGTAAAAGCATACAACATGAAAGTGGAAACATCTAGAGGCAGGGAAAGACCACGAAGAAGATGGATGGAGTCATCAAGGCCCTAACAACGTATATCAGCAAACCAAGCGAACGAGCGAGCCTTAGTTCGAGAACCAATCATCAATTAAGCGCACCACGTCTAACTGCAAATGACAGTGAAGGACAACATAAAGACAGAAGAAGTGTCATAACCTGACCTAGTATATATGTCTATTTAAGTTAAATCATACAAACCAGTTAATAACCTGTTCTCTGTTTGTCAAGGTATTTACTTACTTACTGTTCTTGTTCTACTGTGCAGATTTTTCGCCACTGATAGAGAAACAGCTCTCGTCTATAGCAGACAAGGACGACCTTAAAGGGGCCAGACTATCTTTCCTCCGGCTCCAGGTTTGAATTCTCATCTACACCTTCGTCACAATTGTATAACTAGTCTTGCTCTCCAGCTTAGTACACACACCTGTTATTGCATCTAGTGTGTGCACTGGGCTGATTTTGCGTGAAGGTTAGCTTTTCCTTTTGCCAGTGACCCTCACTATCAGGCGAACCTTCTCAGAATTCCCAGGTATTTGTAATTTATGCCCAAGCCAATGACGAAAAGTTAACATGTACATCCAACTGGCCGATTTGTGGATTGAACCCGCTACGCCGTGGTCAGAAAAGACAGTTTAAGAGAGAAAATCCTCTCAGAAAACCCGACCATCCGCAAATCCAGAAGACATCATTAACAATTCTTTGAAAATAGAGATATTACTTATGAAGTGTAATCTCAGAATAAATAATTAAACAATACAAAACCCCTTTCCATCGTTTGTGGCCTAATGGCCATATGGCCATATGGTGCTATTTTCATATGTCATAGACCAATCGCCACTAGATGAGTCATGTGGTCAAGATCACGGCGGCCTCCTTTACTTCCCAAAGCATTTCATCGAGCCCAATGTAAGCTTGGTCAAAACAAATGAAAACCGTAAACTGATTAGAGAAATTAGACGTAGACAGTCACAATTTGGTGGTCATGTTATGAGAAGAAATAAATTTGAGAACTTGGTGACAACTGGCAAGATCATCTCAGCTCTCAGAATACGTCTTATTATTCGCAATGCTTCATAAACAGCGATATTGCTTATCAAATATACTACCTTTGAACCTCTGGATGGGTGTCTAGTTAGTCAT
>JACEFZ010016086.1:2500-17500 GCA_014155875.1 Cepaea nemoralis
TAATAAGAATGGATCAACCATTCAGCCGTAACAAAAATAAATTTTTAAAGACGCTTTTTCTCACCTGATGAGACCTGGGCCTATGGTGCCACCCCATATTGTTATAGTCCAGTGGGCAAACGGTGGGTGATGTTGTCAAATATCACTTAGGCCGCTTTTATTCTCACATTTCCGTAACCATTATATTTCCCCGGGGCAACCTTCTAACCGAGGTCAGTTTTTAACATCCGCAAATATGTGGATTTATACAATGATTCTTTGAATCATCTACAAATCGTGCTGTGATGTTTCTTTCTTTAAATCATCTACAAATCGTGTGTATTATTTCTTTCTTTGAATCATCTACAAATCGTGCTGTGTTATTTCTTTCTTTGAATCATCTACAAATAGTGTTGTACTGTTTCTTTCTATGAATCATCTATTTCTATGAATCATACTATTTTCCTGTGTTATTTCTTTCTTTGAATCATCTACAAATCGTGTTGTACTGTTTCTTTCTTTGAATCATCTACACATGTGCTGTACTATTTTTCTTTGAATCATCTACAAATCGTGCTGTGTTATTTCTTTCTTTGAATCATTTACAAATAAAGTTGTACTGTTTCTTTCTTTGAATCATCTACACATCGTGCTGTACTATTTCTTTCTTTGAATCATCTACACATCGTGTTGTAATGGTTTCTTTTTTGAATCATCTACAAATCGTGTTGTACTGTTTCTTTTTTTGAATATGTACACATCGTGCTGTACTATTTTTTTCTTTGAATCATCTAAAAAATCGTGCTGTGTTATTTCTTTCTTTGAATCATCTACAAATAGTGTTGTACTGTTTCTTTCTTTGAATCATGTACACATCGTGTTTTTACTATTCTTTTTTTGAATCATCTACACATCGTGTTGTAAGGTTTCTTTTTTTGAATCATCTACAAATCGTGCTGTGTATTCTTTCTTTCAACATTACAAATCGTTTGTACTTTTTCTTTCTTCGAATCATGTACACATCGTGCTGTACATTTCTTCTTTGAATCATCTACACATCGTGCTGTTTTATTTATTTCTTGAATCATCTAAAATCGTGCTGTGTTATTTTTTTCTTTGAATCATCTACAAATCGGTTGTCTTATTCTTTCTTTGAATCATCTACAAATCGTGTTGTGTTATTTCTTTTTGATTCATCTACAAATCGGTTGTTTTATTTCTTTCTTTGAATCATCTACAAATCGTTTTGTGTTATTTCTTTCTTTGAATCATCTACAAATCGTGTTGTGTTATTTCTTTCTTTAAATCATATACAAATCGTATTGTACTGTTTCTTTCTTTGAATCATCTACACATCGTGCTTTTACTATTTCTTTTTTTGAATCATCTGCAAATCGTGCTGTAGTTTATTTTTTTTCTTTTCTTTGAATCATCTACAAATCGTTTTATATGTCTTTTATCATCATCATCATTATCATATCAAGTACCATGAAAGCGTAGGCGTTCATGTCTCTCCACAGATCTCGGTCTTGGTTTTTGGATCTACTCGCTGATGATATTCCCCTATGCCACGTCTCAATCCATCCAGCATCTTTCTCTTGTTCGGCCTTTTTCTTTCCCTCGATTTTCCAGTCGGCACTATGTCCTCTAGTACCTCTTTTCTCATCACATGACCGAAGAAAGCTGTTTGTCTCGTTCTTTTTGGTATATATTGGTGTCTATAATGTTCTAGTTTCATTAGCCTCTTTCAGACAATCGTCATTAGTTACTCTGGCCAGTCTAAGGAATTCGCAACATTCATCTAGGAATCATACCTCAATTGCTTCCAAATTTTTTCCTAATTTGTTCATTTACCTTTCAAGATTCACTGCCACACAGCAAAACGGGTTCTATATAGCACCTCAGCACTCTCTTCCTTAAATTCAATAATGGTGACTTATTGAATAAGATACTTTTTATTTCTGAAATTCAGCATTTGCTTGCCCTATTCTAGTCTTAATCTCATTTATGCACCTTCCGTCTGATGTTATAACTGCCACTAGGTATTTAAAATTATCCACTGGGTTGAGACTTGATTCTTTATCTGCTGTCTTTAAAATCTAATTTGCACACTCCAATTTATTTTGCCACAATTATTTCTGAATATATATTAAGCATTCTTAAGGATGTAGCAAAAATTCCTGAGGCAATCCTTGTCTAATTAGTGTTTGTTTCGTGTTTTTTTTTTCTCTTTAATTTACAATTTAAATCTTTGTTTAATGTATAAATTGTACGTCGATCCAAGAATTGTTATTTCTATCATTATTTGTCCTAGGATATTAAAACCTTTTTTCGGGATATCTGATCGAAAGCTTTCTTATAATTAACGAAATATCAATTAAGATATGCCCTGTGGGGCAGTCTGTCTGCTAATTATCTTAATGAACTAATTGCGTCTATGGTTTTTCTACGATTTTCGGAATCCACACTGATTTCCATTTATTAAGTGGTGAATGCTGTTGTTGTTCTGTTTTTTATTTGTTCTACGGTGAATTATCATTTGCGTTGGTCTGACTCTCTCTCTCTCTCTCTCTCTCTCTCTCTCTCTCTCTCTCTCTCTCTTTCTCTCTCTCTCTCTCTCTGTCTCTGTCTTTTTCTCTGCCTCTCTCTGTATCTCTCTCTCTCGCTGTCTCTCTCTCTCTGTATCTTTCTCATGGTCTTTCTCTCTCTCTCGCTCTCTGGGTGGGTAGTGGAGGTGTTGTTGGGTGCCAGATGTGTGGTTGGGTTGGGGATGTGTGGGTGGGTTGGTAATGTGTGGGTGGGGATGTGTGTTTGGCTGTGTGGTTGGGGGATACGTGTGTGGGTGTGTGGGTGGGTGAGTGATGTGTGTGGATTGGTGGGTGGAGGATGTGTGGGTGAGTAGGTGTGTTTAGGTTGGGGGATGGGTGTGTGGGTGGGCATGTGTGTATGGGTCGGAGATGTTTGTCTGGGTGGGGAGATGTGTGTGGATAGGAATGTGTGTGGGTGGGGGATGTGTGTGGGTGGGTGAGAGATGAATGGGTGAGTTAGACATGTGTTCGTGGGTGGGGGTGTATGTGTGGGTGGAGGATGTGTGGGGGGAGTGGTGAGAGTGTGTTGGTGCGTGAGTTGGGGATGTGTGGGTGGGTGTATACGTGGATGTGTGTGGGAAGATTATGTGTGTATATATGGTGTGTGTGTGTGTGTGAGTGTCCGTATGAGTAAACATTGGTCATTGAGTTTAAGATTGTCATTGAATATATGTATATGCGAGGGAGTGTGTATTTGTGTGGTATCGAGTGAGTGCAAAACTGTAAGTTTGTGCAAATGATGTAAGTATGTATGCAGGTATGTGTCTTTTTTTCGAAAGTTCGTGTGCAGGTGTGTCTGCCTGTCTCATAACATGGTAATGTGCATTGTTTATGTTTACAACATTCATTTGGCAATGTTTTTTTATATCCCCCGTGTGAATGTAAAAAATGTAAAATGCACTATTGATTGAACGAAAGATGAGTGATTGGAGGGGCCGAATGTAAGTCCATTTGTTATCCTTTGTAAATAAAGTTTGTTCGTTCTTTCGTTCGTTTGTTCTCTCTCTCTCTCTCTCTCTCTCTCTCTCTCTCTCTCTCTCTCTCTCGCTATCGCCCTCGCTGTTTCTCTCGCTCTCTCTCGCTGCTTCTTTCTCTCTCTCATTGTCTCTCACTCTCTGTCTCTTTTGCTGTCTCTCTCTCTCTAATTGTCTCTCTTGCTCTCTCTCGCTATTTATCTCTCACGCTGTCAGTCTCTCGCTGTCTCTCTCACTATCTGTCCTCTCTTTGTCTCTATTGCTGTCCCTCTTTGTGTCTCTCTCGCTGTTTCTCTCTCTCTATCTCTGTATCTCTCTCTGTATCTCTCTCGCTGTTTTTCTCTCTCTCTGTGTTCTCTCGCTGCCTCTCTTGCTGTCTCTCTCCATGTTTCTCTCTCTCGCTGTGCCCATCTCTCTCTCTCTCTATCTCACTGTCTCTGTATCGCCATATCTCTCTCTCTCTCTCTCTCTCTCTCTCTCTCTCTGTGAGTATGTGTGTGTGTGTGTGTGTCTTTTCTGTATATATGTCTGTTAGTCTGTCTGTATGTCTGTCTGTCTTCTTCTTCTTCTTCTTTCCTTCGCTTGAAATATGTCTATAACTGCAGTGTTGACTTTTGTATGAATTTAACTGTCTCTTTTAGTTCACTCAGCGGTCCATAGAGTTTATCTTCCACTGTTGTCTCTCAAAGTCAGAAGGTTTGCCTAGATATGTTGTATTTTGGGCAGTCTTGGAGTATGTGCTCTGCTGTCTTCGACGCCAATCCACATGTGCACATGGCTGATTCACCAATGTTGAATTTTTTATACATGTGGTTGCGTAATCTATTGTGTCCTGTTCTGAGGCGCAGAATAATGACTTGTTCTGGTCTGTCCATAACGGTGTAATCATCTTGAGCAGGTTTTGGTGGTCTTCTGACTGATCTGATCATTCTTTTCTTTTGGTGGTATGTAAAAGACACATCAGGCTGTTCTTCTTTTGCTCCTTCCTTAGCCAATCGATCAGCACTGTCGTTTCCAGGTATTGCACAATGGGATGGTATCCACTGTATGGTGACCTTATGCTGACTGCTAAGTTCAGAAAGTAGTGTCCTTAGTACTGGCAATTTCCCAGACAGGAGCGCCTCAGAGTACTGATTTTGCATCTGTTAATAGCACCACAGGTTGTGTACCAAGACTGGTATTTAGTAATTTCTCTGTTGCTATCTTGATTGCCTCAATTTCAGCATCATAGTTATGGCAATACTTTCCTGCTGGTACTCTGGCCGTGTCCCTAGTATTACTTTGGTATTCTATGTACACTCCCACTCCTCCATTTCGAACAGCATTGTGTGCTGACCCATCTGTGTGGCCTCGGATCCACAGGTCCTGTGGGTATTCTTTATCAAGGAAGCTGAGAGTGGCTTTTCTACGCTGTACACTGTTTTGTTCTTCCTTGTCAAATATTCCTCTCACTTGTGTCAGGATTTATAGTGATAGTCTATGTTCATCTTTCCATGGAGTTCACTCTGGAATAGTTGTTAAGGGGATACCAACTGTGGGCAGATCAGTGGTTTCTCTGTAGAGTCGTTAGGCCTGGTGGATAAAACTACATCTTTTCAACCACCCCAAATCTAAGTTTTCACATATGTTCTTAATGGGGTGGCCTGGCAAGCTGAGGAACTTTTCTGCTTGTATTAGCGTTTTCGTATCTCTGCGCTCTTTCAGTGCTTGTGTCCTCCCCATCTGCTCCATTTCCACTATAGAGGTTGATCTCATCCCTACTGTGGTGACTCTAATTGCTTGATTTTGCACCTTGTCCAGCTCTTTTAGCGTGGTTTTTTTAAATGCTGAATACAACGCAGTTGACCCGTATTCCAGGTGTGGTCGTATGCTCTGTTGATAAAGTTTGCTAAGTATTTTCCCACTGGCTCCCCATGTGGTTCCACTTAGCTTTCTTAGGTTGGCTATTTTCCTTCTGGCTTTTTCTACTGCTTTGTTGATGTGCTTTCTCCATGTCAGCCTGTCATCAAATGTTACTCCAAGGTATGTTTGTTCTTTATCTTCTCTTATGGATGTTCCATTTATCTGAATGATCCCTGCCTTTTGTTTTGGAGAGAGGATAAATAGAGTGGTGCTGCATTTGTCAGTGTTTATGCTGACATGCCATCTATTTGCCCATGCAACAAATGTATCTACAGCTCTTAGTAGCGATCTGATGGCCACTGATGCATGTTCATTTGTGCTTCATAGAACCAGGTCATCAGCGCACATTGCCGCTTTAATTCCATGCGGTAGATTAACAACACGATCATTGAAGATTAGAATAAAAAAATGTGGAGGACAAGACTCCGCCCTGGGAAACACCGTGACGCCAGTAGTACTTTCTTGCTCTTGAGTCCGTCTATCTGTACTCGGGCTCTTCTGTTGTGCAAGTATGCTTTCACCCATTTGTACATTCTTCCACTGACTTTACAGTTTCTCAGTTTCTCCATAAGACCTTCTTTCCAGACTTCGTCAAAGGCTTTCTTCAAATCTATCCATGCCGCAAGCACCAGCTTCTTCTCTTGGAATGCATCCTCAATTTCGTGAGAGAGGTATGTTGTCTGATCTTCCGTAGAGTAGCACTGCCTAAAGCCAGCCTACTGTGGCACAAGGACGTTTTCACTTTCAATGTACCAGTCTGTGATTGTTGATGCGATCCATTGTTTTTCAGAGACAGCTGGCAGAGGCTAATTGGCTAACTGTAGCTGGAGGCAATGGAACTATCTTTCCCTGATTTTAGGAGGGGGATTATGATTGCTACTCTCCAGGCTTGTGGAACACTGCCTATGGTCCAGCTGTTATTGAAGATCTGCAACAGCTTTGCTTTGGCCTCTGTTCCTAGGTTCCAGATTATTTCATTGGAGATACCATCAGCTACTGGTGACTTTCTCATTTACAGTTTTGATATGGCTAGCTCCAGTTCGATGATTGTGTTAAGGTGCTTCCAGAACCTCATGTAGTATTTCATTCTGTCCTGTATGTTGTCTGTCTGTCTTGTCTGTCTGTCTGCCCTTCGCCCTTCGTATGTCTGTCTGTCTGTCTGTCTGTCCGTCCGTCCGTCCGTCCATCCAGCCACCCATCAATCCGTCCGTCTGTCTGCCCGTCCGCCAGCCCATCCATTAAGCCACCCATCAATCCGTCTGTCCGTCTGCCCGTCCGCCCGTCCATCCATTAAGCCACCCATCAATCCGTCCGTCCGTCCATCCATCCAGCCACCCATCAATCCGTCCGTCCGTCCATCCATCCAGCCACCCAATAATCCGTCCGTCTATCTGCCCGTCCGCCCGTCCATCCATCCAGCCACCCATCAATCCGTCCGTCCGTCCATCCATCCAGCCACCCAATAATCCGTCCGTCTATCTGCCCGTCCGCCCGTCCATCCATCCAGCCACCCAATAATCCGTCCGTCTATCTGCCCGTCCGCCCGTCCATCCATCCAGCCACCCATCAATCCGTCCGTCTGTCTGCCCGTCCGCCAGCCCATCCATTAAGCCACCCATCAATCCGTCTGTCCGTCGAACCATCCAGCCACCCAATAATCCGTCCGTCTATCTGCCCGTCCGCCCGTCCATCCATCCAGCCACCCATCAATCCGACCGTCTGTCCGTCCATCCATCCAGCCACCTATCAATCCGACCGTCTATCTGCCCGTCCGCCCGTCCATCCATCCAGCCACCCATCAATCCGACCGTCTGTCCGTCCATCCATCCAGCCACCTATCAATCCGACCGTCTATCTGCCCGTCCGTCCGTCCGTCCGTCCATCCAGCCACCCATCAATCCGACCGTCCGTCCGTCCATCTGTTTGTCTGTCACTTTACAGAGATAGAGGGCCTTGCGTGTTGTAATGACCCCAAGATCTATGCCGACGGTAGCGCAGCTACTAGTAGGGTCTCACATCTCGGACACGTCAAGGAATGGGAACCAGACGAAGAGAGATACAAACCTGCTGTTTTGTAGGCAGACTGGGGACAGTCAAAGGCTAGAGAAAGCAAACTTGAAAAAAATGTTTGTGGAAGTCGGATGTACTGAGCCATAGACTTGACGAAACAGTGCAATGCAATTCACAAACGATGTCACATATGATGTCACATATGATGTGACATATGATGTCACAAATGTTATAAATTATGTTATAAATTATGTCACAAATTATGGCATAAAAGGTCCTCGATCTCTGATCTAGGGCGTTTTTCTTGCAAAAGTTAAAGTTAGTTGCATTTTTCTTTACCGGACGTTGTAGTCAACCGCCGCATTGTACGGCGGTTTGTGATTTCTTGGCAAGTTTACGTTTGCCATTGAATTCTGAACGACCGGTACTCGTACCATTGTATGAAAATCAACGCAAGGCGGTCTGCTGCCAAACAAACACATCTTCAATTATTCACCTGGTGACCGAGAGACACCTCTGTCATGACACACCACGCAATGAAACATGGCGGAGCGATAGCGCAGTCGCTAGACTGTAGACGCTTCCGGCCAGGCAGGCTTCGGGATGTATTCGGAATGTTTGAAATTGATCTGGTCTTTCAGGTTGACCCAGTTTAAATTGGGCATCAAGAAATATCTTGGACAGTAAGTGTGGCCGATATTTTTTTTTTTTTTTTGCTTTCGCTTTGAAATCAGACGTAGTACATACGCGTGCTACAACTTCTTCCCCCCCCCCCCCCTGTCTAGAAATTAATCAGAAAGGCGGTAACTGTTTGTGGAGCTCTCCATACGCAGGGAGTTAACGTTGCGTGTCAATGGAGATATCGATTGAGATCTCTGGAGATTAAAGTGCGTTTCTCTGGAGAATGAGTTAAATAATTTTGAACATATTCGTGAGGCCAACAAAAGTACTGACTCAAGATAGATTGTAAAAAAACAAATGTGCGTTACCCGCTTTGAACTCAAGCGTAGTCCATATGCGTGTTACTACTTCTTGTGCAGTGGACTAGATTTTGCGTGTGGATTAGTTTTCCCGATTACGAGTTTTCCTCGCCAACAAACGAACCCAGTCTGACTTCAGAAGTACTTGTAATTTACATCCCGAAGTCAAGGACGACAATTCACCATTTTAGCCCAATTTACCGGGTGTAAGGGTTGAACCCGCGGTCTCGACATCAGCACACCGGAAGTTTGAGATCAGTCCCTCTTATGCTTGCTTGCTTGTGTTCGTTGGCTTGAGCTCCAACGCGAAGTCCTGTATGTCGGATGAAGGCATCCTGTTGTCCAACATCAGTGTGATGTCATACAAGGACCTGAGGTTTGCGTGAGTATCCGTTGTCCCATGTCTGGCTTATTGGTGTGCAGACTGGTGGTTCCTCGCCGTACAGGCAGACACTCTCCGACTTCGGAGGAATCGGTGATCCTACTGACTTTAGCCAGGACCCCGAAGGTACCTGTTGCCCGGGACGCTCGACGAGGACGCGTCAGTAGATCTTGGCCAGTATATAACCCGGCCCTGGTGCCTTGGAAACACCTCTGCGTCCTAGTCCCTCTTATCAATTCGACCATGCTGACCAGTGTAATACTAACCACAAATACCAGGGAGTGCCGATTAGTATAACCACTACCCTCCCGAGTGAACTCCAGCTTGCGTCATCCCAAACGGTAATTCCCCGAAACAATGTGGAAGCTTCTACCCACACGGCGAGCTGACACCATCGCCTTGTGGGAATACTCCAATATTTGTCTGATCTACGCTGGGCCGGCAATGGACGTCACGCCAAGTACATCTGTCTGTCGGACGTAACCACACGTCTGCGACAAGGGAGATAAGACGTCGACGTCTGGAGTACATAACCTCTGGTAGGATTGCGTCCTGTTGGGTTATCGTTACTGATTCCAAGAATTTGGCTGAGATAAGTCCATGACCCCCCTCTGGAAGAGGAGACGCGTAGGTAGATGGTGTTACTAGACTGTCCAGTAATTATGTAGGATGGTTTGGGTTTTGTCTGATAAAGGTTGTAGAAAGATGGTGGAGTGCGGTTAATGGAAACCGCGTTGGGTGCTGGTTGGTAGTTAATTGGTACATTAGAAGGCAACCTTACAAATGGTGGATATTATCATGTCGTGGACTATATCAAGTGATGGACTTGAAGACAAACTTACACGTGGTAGACTATATCAAGTGGTGGACTTGAAGACAAACTTACATGTAGTAGACTATATCAAGTGGTGGACTTGAAGACAAACTTGCACGTGGTGGACTATATCAAGTGGTGGACTTGAAGACAAACTTGCACGTGGTGGACAATATCAAGTGATGGACTTGAAGACAAACTTGCACGTGGTGGACTATATCAAGTGGTGGACTTGAAGACAAACTTGCACATGGTGGACTATATCAAGTGATGGACTTGAAGACAAACTTGCACGTGGTGGACTAAGTCAAGTGATGGACTTGAAGACAAACTTACACGTGGTGGACTATATCAAGTGATGGACTTGAAGACAAACTTACACGTGGTAGACTATATCAAGTGATGGACTTGAAGACAATTTAATATATGATGAACAATATCAAGTAGTGGACAGGAAGACAATTTAACATGAGATGGACAGTATCAAATGGTGGACTTGAAGACACATTTACATTCTATGGACATTATCAAGCGGTGGACTGGAGGACAAAAACACACGACGTGGACAATATCCAGTGGTTGACAATATCAAGTGGTGGATAGTATCAAGTGGTGGACAATATCAAGTGGTGGACAGGAAGACAAATTTACATGTGGTGGACAATATCATGCGGTGGCCTGAAAGATAGTTTAACATGTGGTGGACAATATCAAGCGGTGGACAACATCAAATGTAAATTAGAAGACGGTTTAACATGTGGTGGACAATATCAAGTTATGGACTGGAAGACAATGTAACATGTGGTGGACAATATCAAGTTGTGGATAGGAAGACAATTTAACATGTGGTGGACAATATTAAGAGATGAACTGGGAGATAATTTAACATGTGGTGGACAATATCAAGTGGAGGTCTGGAAGACAATTTAACATGTGGTGCACAATATCAAGCGGTGGACTGGAAGATAGTTTAACATGTCGTGGACAATATCAAGTGGTGGACGATATCAAGTGGTGGACAATATCAAGTGGTGGACAATATCAAGTGGTGGACAATATCAAGTGGTGGACAATATCTAGTGGTGGATTGGAAGACAGCTTAAGAGAGAGGGATCACGCTGCATGGGCAACACATGGTCTCTACAGTTCAACACAGGCTTTGTGCTATGGAGAGGTTTTTATGCCTTGTTGTTAGCACGATGTAACAAACTATCGTCTGTTATAATGTCTGGCCAGATGCCAGTAATAGTACAAAATGAAAAACATGGAAGAGAAAAAAAAAAAAACACACACACAAGGTATAAAAAAGCAAGAAACTGCAGCAACAAGAACTAAATTCGAATTTCGTAATGTGTGATTTTTCTGATAAATAAGCTAGAACGTATTGGAAATAGCAATTGCCTGGTAATTATAGAAAATATAAAAAGTAATCAGACAGACAGTTTCTCAGAAATAATGAAATGTGTCCCTACAAAATGTAATCTTCTTAGCGTAGACAAAATAAGAAACGTAATCAGGAGACTTGTTGGATTGTCTCGTGTTGTTTAATGAGATAGGCTTTTTATAGTTACAGGGGACCGGAAGTGATGCTGGTTCGTCTGCTCGGCAATGTCATGTGTCTGGGTGGGTGGCGCGAAACTATTCAGAGGGGCGGGCGGGGAAGGAGGTGGCGTTCTGATGGTATTTTCTATTACAGATACAGTAGTTTCTTTTCCTCCTCCTCATCCTCCGCACCTTCATCCTCCTCCTCCTCCGCATCCTCCTCTTTCTTCTTCTTCTTCTTTTTCTTTTTCTTCTTCTTCTTCTTCTTCTTCTTCTTCTTCTTCTTCTTCTTCTTCTTCTTCTTCTTCTTCTTCTTCTTCTGTCCTACTGCTTTTGCGCTTAAACAAATTTTGTCTACATCTAATTTCTCTAATCGGTTTACGGTTTTCATTTGTTTCTTGTAGAGTTTGTTGATTGATGTTTGCGTCTGTCCATAGTATTCTTTGCATTTTCTTCAGAAACTACATTTCCACTGCCATTATGTTTTGTTTTTTTTTTTAGCTTGTCTGCCCATTGTCCACGTTTCACATCCATACAAAAATATAGGTTCTATTTAGCACTTCAAAGCACTTTTCTCGTTGCAATTGACATTTTTTTTATTGGTCAGTATGTTTTCCAACCTACCAAAGGCTACATTCGCCATAACTATTCTTGTCTAATCTCTTCAAGCATGAGTCCCCGGGCTCCGAAGGTTGTGGGTTCGAATCCGGGCCGTGTCCTTCGGTTCACGGGTGTATTTATTTTCGGAGACTCCTGTGGACCGTCGCTGGAGCTACGGAGTTCGTGCTTTGTGCGACGCTTTCCGAGCTGCGGAAAGAGACTGGACCATATGGAATAACAACTTAGTGCAATGAAGTCGGCTACCCTTGACACGGTGATTCCTGTTCTAATCTCTTCAAGACACCACCCATAAGATGTTTTGTTGCAAGTGGCATCGTTTCATTAGTCAGTATGTTTTCCAACTTACAAAAGGCTACCTTCGCCGTAGCGATTCTGGTTCCAGTCTCTTGAAGATGAATACAAATGCAGCACGCAAACAAATTCAGCGTGCGCTTTAGCGGGACGGGTAAGAAGTTCCGGTTTAAGGAAATTAGACGTAGTGAAGATTTTGTGGGCACTTTGTGAGAAGAAATAAACTGGGGAATTTGGTGACAACTGGCAAAATTGAGTGGAAAACAAAAAGGGGAATGCAGAGAGGTAAATATCTAGATGGCTCAGCCATGCAACATAATAGAGACGAAAACATTGAGCTGATCCACGACTCTGATGATCGTGTGAGATAACGAAGACGAAAAAAAAAAGATGAAGAAACCGAGGAGGAAGAGTGCTGTAACCCTAACACAGAATCAATAATATGATGATAGTGTTTAAGCATCACCCACTACAACTAATATTAACAGCAATTATTAAATTTAAAAAAACATAAAATTCGCAACATAAAAGAGAGGTAATAGTGTAAGAATACTCGCTTATTTATTCATGAGTTACATCCCTTGGCAGGTCAAAGGCCACATGCGGTCCTCTTTTGTGACGTTTCGCTTGCGGTGGTAGACATTTTATATAGTAAAATATGACGTCACAAATCTGGTGCTGCACCATGACACGTGATGAATGGATTTGGACAGAAGGACGATATATCGCAGTAGCAGGGTCATCGTTGTATATGGTTTAAAATATGTTTGCATATCCTTTACAGGACATTGCTGTCAACATCAGCATCTTTCAGCTGATTGTTGATTTCTTGGCAAGATTACGCTCAGTAGTTTTGTATATGGTTTGCTTTGTGGTATATTCCACATTGTTGTTGCTGCCTTACCAATCCGGATGTTGATCTCCTGATCTAGGGATAATTTGCTATTTACCACTGATCC
Organism: Cepaea nemoralis; assembly: GCA_014155875.1. Taxonomy (NCBI): domain Eukaryota; kingdom Metazoa; phylum Mollusca; class Gastropoda; order Stylommatophora; family Helicidae; genus Cepaea; species Cepaea nemoralis. The sequence goes on from JACEFZ010016086.1 coordinate 15,543, forward strand.
TAGATATGTAAAATGGTCTATCGTCTCTAGTTCGGCGTCGTCAATAAAGATTGATGGTACCCCATGTGCACCTTGTGAAATAATCTGTCTTCTTTTTTCTAATTGTTAAACCAAATTCCGAACAAGCATTGGAGAATGCAGATAGTAGACATTGTAATTCTTCCTCAGAGTGGGCCGTAATTGCAGCATCATCTGCAAAAAGCAACTCTTTGATCAGTACCCTCCTAATTTTGGTCTTGGCCTTCAATCTCTGAGCATTGTAGAGGCCGCCATCTGAGCGTGAGTGAATGTGTATATCACCATCCTGATCATGAAAGTCATATTTCAGTAGAAGTGAAAAGTATATTCCAAAGAGGGTGGGAGCTAGTACACAACCTTGCTTAACTCCACTCTTGATTTCAAACTCTTCAGAAGTTGCACCATCAAATTTAATTATACCCTTCATGCCTGTGTGGAACGATTCCACAATGGACAGAAGAGTTAGTGGGCAACCAATCTTCTTTAGTGCCTTGAACAGACCCTCAACAATGAACAGGTTAAGAAAAAGAGTCTGGGAGAACAGGAAGCTTACTGCCAAAACAAAAGTCCTTGTCTATCAAGCCTGTGTCCTTAGTACTCTTCTTTATGGCAGTGAAACCTGGACAACTTACTCACACCAAGAGAAACGTTTAAACAGCTTTCAAATGGGGTGTCTGCGAAGAATTCTTGGTATTAATTGGCAAGGCAAAATCACAAATACTGAAGTATTGGAAAGATCAGTGTTGTATGACGGTTTATTCCATGCTCAGTCTTCGTAGACTTAGATGGATTGGACATCTTAGGAGGATGGATGATGGTAGAATACCAAAGGACATCTTTTTTGCTGAATTACAGATGAGTAAGAGATCTCAGGGTCGGCCTCTACTACGATACAAAGATGTGTGTAAGCGGGACATGATTGATACAGGCATTGATAATGCACATTGGGAGCAAATCGCCGCTGAACGTCTTGCGTGGATGGCAAACATCAGAAATTGAATAAAGACAAAGGAGAAAATTATTGCAGATAAGTCACACACCAAGCGTGTGAGACGTAAGATGGTGCATGATGGTGGAAATTACCACGTGTTCACATGCACTCACTGTGAACGAACATTTACAGCACGAATTGGCCTTATCAGTCACATTCGCTGCCACCATGAGTAAAAGTTATTATGCCTTTTTGAAGCACAAACTACCGTCTGTCAAGACGGCAAGGTGCCAATGTATATTCCACAATTTTAATACCTAGTGAAGGGAAAATCTCATTATAATTCTTCATTGATTTTGTACCATGTTTCGTCCAAATCTACTTTTGTTTGGCCTTGAATCAGATTAAGCTGTATAATTAATTGCAAAGGGTTTACGCAGAAAGTTTAGTTTAGTTTAGTTTACTCGACAGATCAACATCACGGCACACGGGTGTAACCCATTGATGCTCCGTTCTACTCCTAACTCAAGCCTGAGTCCGGAGAATCTCAGCTCAGTGCACGAATTCCGTAGCACCGGTGAGGATCCTGAAATATTTGGGTAGATTTTTAACTCGAATGTTTACCCGGACAGCGCCGTTAAGCTACTCTTTTTCGATTTCCAAGGGATTTTTTACGTGTGCAACAATACACACGAGCGTCCGATCTTACTACCCAGAGACCAGTTGAACTTTTGTTACTAGAAGTCCATGTGAAAAAATCCCGGTCCTCACTGGGGCTTGAACCCGGGACCTCCAGCGCTCGAGGTGGACATCATACCTCGAGACTACAGAGCCCCTCCCCCCCCCCCCTTTTTTTTCGCAGAAAAGTAAACCCAGTAGGGGAAATACAGCGCTCAGAATGTTTGAATCGGTACAACAATCCCGGAATGGTCTTAACATTGTAAGGAAGATGATTGTAGACATTACAACAATAATGGTTATAGTTAGCCTTCTGCAAGATGGATAACAT
>JACEFZ010016086.1:22500-37500 GCA_014155875.1 Cepaea nemoralis
CTAACTAACTAACTAACTAAACAACCAAACAATTAACCAACTCACTAACTAACCAACTAACTAACTAGCTGGCTATGTGGTGAAGGGTCATAGTCAGATATGACTGAGCTACAGTATGACAGTAGACAGTACTACCTGCTTTCTGTTAGCGCTGAATGTTGGGCGGCGCTTACCAAACCCGACACCCCACATTGTGCCAACGGCTTCCAGCAGATGAGCGCAATTGGGAAGGAACAAGCCTTATCCTGGTGCAAGGATATGTAACCTAAAGACAAAATGTCATGGCAGGGCAAACCAGGCCCTAAGCCTTGGCCGCTAACTCGTCTAGGATCGAAACTCCGACAGGCGAACAGTTAGAGCATTACTTTGCTGATCCGGCACTTCTGCAGCTTGCCTTGTTCCAGACGTATTGGTGCTATCTTTCCTCTGGAGTAAACTAAGCAGGCCGAGAGAGGGATCATGCTACATGGGGTCACATGGTCTCTAAATTCAGCCTAGGCTTTATGCTATGGAGAGGTGTAACTCCATTTCACAATCGTCTATCATGACGGCCAGGTGCCAGTCAGTCAGCTAGCTATTTAACTAACTAACTAGCTAACAACCGAATAACCACCTAACCTGTCAATGTATTTCCCTCCCGTTGTCTGCAGGCCTATCAGTCAGATGACGTCAACGTGGACGCCTACATTGTGGTGTTCTCAATCGTCGACCGCAACAGCTTCATTGTCTCCCGTGACCTGGCCCGCCAGTTGAGGGTCAATGTTGGCACAGACCGCGCCATCATCCTGGTGGGCAACAAGTCGGATCTGGTGCGAAAGCGCCAGGTGGCAGTCTCCGGTAAGTGTGTAGTAATGCGTTCTACAACATGCGCGACATTATACCAATGGATGTTACTGATATAAGACGTAGGAATCGTCAGGGTGGCACACAACTGTAGGACATAGCTTCTCACTTCTAAACAGCATGACTTGTGAGTGGTTCTTCTTCTTCTTCTTCTTCTTCTTCTTCTTCTTCTTCTTCTTCTTCTTCTTCTTCTTCTTCTTCTTCTTCTTCTTCTTCTTCTTCTTCTTCTTCTTCTTCTACTACTACTACACTACTACTACTACTACTACTACTACTACTACTACTACTACTACTACTACTACTACTACTACTACTACTACTCTTACTGCTGCTGCTACTGCTGCTGCTGCTGCTACTACTACTACTACTACTACTACTACTACTCCTACAACTACTACTACTACTACTACTAGTACTACTACTACTACTACTACTACTACTACTACTACTACTACTACTACTACTTCTATTACTACTTCTGCTGCGGCGGCGGCGGCAGCTGCTGCTGCTGCTACTACTACCACTAATTCTACTACTTAACTACTACTACAACTGATGCTGCTGATAATACAACTGCTATTAATTCTACTACTACTACTACTACTACTACTACTACTACTACTACTACTACTACTACTACTACTACTACTACTACTACTACTACTACTACTACTACTACTACTACTATTTCTACCACAACTAATGCTACTACTACTTCTATTGCTGCTACTACTACAGCTAACAATACAACTACTACTAATTCTACTACTGCTACTACTACTATTACTACTACTATTACTACTACTACTACTACTACTACTACTACTACTACTACTACTACTACTATGCTACTACTACTACTACTACTACTACTACTACTACTACTACCACCACCACTACTACTACTACTACTACTACTACTATTACTACTACTACTACTATTACTACTACTACCACTACTACTATTATTACTACTAATATTACTAATACCACTACCAAAACTATTACTACTACCACTTATATTAATTCTTCTTCTTCGTCTGCGTTTATTTGGAGAGTTTTTTTCCCGGACATGATTGAGTTGTGCTTGTTTACAGCAGAGCTGCTTTCTTACGTTGTTAGGCGGACACATCCAACTTCTGTGGGAATTTGTTGACCGGGTTAACCTTCCGGGGCTAGTAATTCTACTACTACTTCAACTTGCGATTGACAGGTATACGTGCCCAGTGGTACGGCCGCGTATACGACCCGTCCGTGCGGGATTTGGCTGAACGCCTCTAAGTCAAGTCCCAAAGATTTAGGGTCTGGCCACCACTCGCCTCCAGCTCGTGGGGGTGAGGTCTCAGAGGTTTGACGCTGAGCCGCCAGCGCCTGCAGCCTACCTTGTACCAGACGTACTGGTTATCCTTTCTTCTGGATCAAACAAGGCAAGGCCGAGAGAGGGAACATGTAGTTTTGGCACCACATGTTCTCTGAAGCTCTGCCCAGGCATTGTGAGATGGAATTTTGGCCAAATTCCAATCTACATACTTTGGTCTGTCAAGACTACAAGGTGCCACTCACTTCAACAAAGCAAAATAATTTTTACAACACGTGTAAAACAAATGAGTACTTTACTCGGGATTAGAAAACTTATCCCATCAACACAACCTCCCATTCCTGGTGTGTACGGTGATTGAGCTGCTATGCCAGTCGCCATTTCAGTAATCTTGTGCTGTGTGTTTGTTTTGTTTTGTTTGCCTTGTTTGATTTGTTAGTCTTGTTTTGTTTTGTTTTGTTTTGCTTATAGTTGACAGGCAATCAGGATTTCGACCAAAATATTCTTGCCATACGGCCCTAACAAACATGATAGAAAATTGGCACCAGAATATAAATAACAACAGTCTATGTGGAGCTGTGTTTATCGATTTCAGAAAAGCATTTGATATGATAGACCATGTCATTTTAATTAAAAAACTAGAGACAATGAAAATTGGCCCTATTGTTGTGACGCTAATAACATCTTTTCTGTCAAACAGAAATCAAGTAGTATCATACAATAAATCTCTGTCCCAAACAACTACCTTCAATACTGGAGTACCGCAAAGCTCTATTCGTGGCCCTGTATTATTCGCCATATATATTAATGATCTATTTGCAGACGACTGTACAGTGTATACAAAAGCTGAAAGCAGTAATTTGCTGGAGTCGTCTTTGCAACAAGAATTAAATTATGTAGTTAGGTGGAGCTATGCGAACCGTATGCAAATTAACATCACTAAAACAAAATCTATGTTATTAACAACCAGACAAAGACTTCAGACTCTAAATTCACACAGATCGCTTCAACTTCACATCGATAACATGCCAGTAGAAAGTGTAATTGAGCACAAAACATTAGGCCTCATCATTGATAGAAACCTAAGCTTTAATCCTCACGTTCAAGCGCTCAATAAACAAACAGCGGAAAAAGTCTACCAACTCGCCAAAATTAAAAATTTCCTTGATGAGGACACAAGGAAAATATTCTATACGTCTCACATACAGACACATTTTGACTACTGCTCTACAATCTGGGACGGTTATTCCAATTCAAGCAACAAGCGACTTTACTCACTCCAGAAACGGGCCATGAGTTTAATTTATAGCAAACATTTAACTGACAATCCTAGCCTGCATAAACGCCTTCATTTACTACCACTCCGCAAACGTCTGCTTTTCAATAAGGCCAAACTAATTCACAAAATCCTACATTGGAATGCCCCAAATTACCTTTGGCCATTGTTTGAATCTAATGCTAGACACAGTAAACGATTAAATATATTACATATTCCGAAGCCTAGGATAGACTTATACAAAACAAGCTTAACGTACTCTGCAGCTCAGCTGTGGAACAATCTTCCACATGAAATAAAAGCCATCACCAATCCCTATACATATAATCGCAAATTAATTGAACACTATCTCAGTACGGATTATCTTCCCCTTTAATAATAATAATAATAATAATAATAATAATAATAATAATAATAATAATAATAATAATAATAATAATAATAATAAAACCCTAGTATACCAGCCAGTTCCCTTTTGGTAGGCCAGTATATTCCACACAGCTAATAACAAGTGCCACACCAGTTATTACTATTACTGAGTCGTGTAGTATTGATTTTTCATTTTCCACATGCCTTTAAAATGCATATCTTTTACATTGTTGCTGTTTTCAGTTAGCCTTGAATGATGTGTGAATGGTATATTGTATGAAAGAGAGTGATACAAGGGCAGAATGTTAGTCGGGCCTGCGTGCCCAATTCTTAACCCTTTCAAAATACAGTTTTATTGTTGTTGTTGTTGTTGTTTCATTTGTTTTGTTTGTTGTGTTTGTCTTATTTTGTTTAGTTTGTTTAGTTTGTCTTGTTTTGTTTGTCTTGTTTTGTTTGTCTTGTTTTGTTTGTCTTGTTCTGTGTGTGTGTGTATGTGTGTGTGTTTGCGCGCGTGTCTCTGTGTGCGTGTATGTCTCTACGTGCGCATATGTCTCTGTGTGTGCGTATCTCTCTGTGTGCGCGTATGTCTCTGTGTGTGCGTATGTCTCTGTGTACGCGTATGTCTCTGTGTGTGCGTATTTCTCTGTGTGCGCGTCTTTCTCTGGGTGTGTTTATTTCTCACTGTGTGTGTGTGTGTTTCTCTGTGTGGGTGTATTTCTCTGTGTGCGCATATTTCTCTGCGTGCGCGTATGTCTCTGTGTGCTCTATTTCTCTGTGTGCGCGTATTTCTCTGTGTGCGCGTATGTCTCTGTCTGCGGGTATGTTTCTATGTGCGTGTATTTCTGTGTGTGTGTTTCTCTGTGTGCGCGTATGTCTCGGTGTGCGCGTATGTCTCTGTGTGCGTACACGCGCGTGTATTGTCGTCGAGCATACTAGTCTTATTGTGTGGTTGTATTCGGATTATGTCCGCACGTGTAGCTTAGGGATTAGTGAACGCAATCTCACAATTCCGCAACATGCTGGGCCCGGGGATCGACATCTGCCGCTGTGATTTAGAAACAGATCGCTTTGTGTTAATGTTATAGGTATGAGAGTCGACCGCTCACTAAGTAGTGGCAAACTGCCTAAGGAATCACAAACAGCCAGCAAATGCTGGGCTTGATTGCATCGTCCTGTAAAGGAATGTAATTAAGTTTTGTTTACTGGGAATCTGTGGGACAACCTTGGCCCATATTGAATCACTACAACACGAGAAGTAGATTGTCACCTTTACTAGAACTCCGTTACAAGAAATAAAATGGACGTTGCGGATAAAGCCTTCTTAAGCCCAGTACAAACAAACACAAACAGTCACACAACTACACGAAAACACTACATGAAAATATAAAGGTTACTTATCTGAATCCTTGTTTGGCTGCATACGTCTTAAGCGCTTAACGCGTTTGATGTTTATGTAATGGACAAAATGAGTATTCTTGATCCATAATGCCCGTCTATAATTGGTAACTAACATAACCAAACGCTACACATACTATTTATTACTCAATTAACTAACATAACCTAATGTTCACATACCTTAACCAACTAACACTAACATAATCTAATGCCCCACATACTATGACCAACTACAACTAACATAACCTAATGCCCCACATACTATTACCAACTACAACTAACTTAACATAAGTAACATAACCTAATGCACCACATACTATTACCAACTACAACTAACATAACATAATGCCCCACATACTATTACCAACTACAACTAACTTAACATAAGTAACATAACCTAATGCACCACATACTATTACCAACTACAACTAACTTAACATAAGTAACATAACCTAATGCACCACATACTATTACCAACTACAACTAACTTAACATAAGTAACATAACCTAATGCACCACATACTATTACCAACTACAACTAACATAACATAAGTAACATAACCTAATGCACCACATACTATTACCAACTACAACTAACATAACCTAATGTCCCACATACTATAACCCACTACAACTAACATAACCTAATGCCCCACATACTATAACCTACTACAACTAACGTAACCTAATGCCCCCCATACTATAACCTACAACAACTAACTTAACCTAATGCCCCACATACTATAACATACTATAACCTACTACAACTAACGTAACCTAATGCCCCCCATACTATAACCTACAACAACTAACTTAACCTAATGCCCCACATACTATAACCTACAACAACTAACTTAACCTAATGCCCCCCCCCCCATACTATAACCTACTACAACTAACTTAACCTAATGCCCCACATACTATAACCCACTACAACTAACATAACCTAATGCCGCACATACTATAACCCACTACAACTAACATAACCTAATGCCGCACATACTATAACCCACAACAACTAACTTAACCTAATGCCCTCCATACTATAACCTACAACAACTAACTTAACCTAATGCCCCACATACTATAACCTACAACAACTAACTTAACCTAATGCCGCACATACTATAACCCACTACAACTAACATAACCTAATGCCGCACATACTATAACCTACAACAACTAACATAACCTAATGCCGCACATACTATAACCCACTACAACTAACATAACCTAATGCCGCACATACTATAACCCACTACAACTAACATAACCTAATGCCGCACATACTATAACCCACTACAACTAACATAACCTAATGCCCCACATACTATAACCCACTACAACTAACTTAACCTAATGCCCCCCATACTATAACCTACAACAACTAACTTAACCTAATGCCGCACATACTATAACCCACTACAACTAACATAACCTAATGCCGCACATACTATAACCCACTACAACTAACATAACCTAATGCCCCCATACTATAACCTACAACAACTAACTTAACCTAATGCCGCACATACTATAACCCACTACAACTAACATAACCTAATGCCGCACATACTATAACCTACAACAACTAACTTAACCTAATGCCCCCCATACTATAACCTACAACAACTAACTTAACCTAATGCCCCACATACTATAAGCCACTACAACTAACATAACCTAATGCCCCACATACTATAACCTACTACAACTAACATAACCTAATGCCGCACATACTATAACCTACAACAACCAACATAACCTAATGCCCCACTTACTTTTATCATCCCCAGAAGCCAAAGATGTCGCCACCACCTATGACTGCAACTACATTGAAACATCTGCTGCACTCAACCACAAGGTCGATGAACTGGTTGCTGGAACCCTGACCCAAATCCGCCGCCAGCTGCTTCCCCCAGCACCCACGTTACTACCGCTCCCAACCACCAAGTCCAGAAGTCGGACTCCATCTCCAGTCTCCTTCTTCAACAAACTCTTCAAGAAACCAATTAAAGGATCCGCGTCCTGTGAAGGCATCTTTATGAAATGAGGAAGACCCTGGAATTCATGGCGTAGTGTTTAAAAAATCAGGGGTGCCCAGGAGTCGGTGTAATAGGATTAACTGATTCAGTGCCAAAGAAATAGTAGGTTTGGACAAATCATAGCGCACAATCAAATGTTAAAGTTAGGTGCATACCCTTTACGGACGTGCCAGTCAACCCCGGCATTTTTTGGCTGTTTGTGATTCCGGGACAAGTTCACGTTCAGTAGTTTGCCATTGCTTTCTGAACAACCGGCACCCATACCATTTCATAAAATACCAACGCAGGTGTTTTTCGAACGCGGTATGCGGGATTATGAACTGCTACCGTAACCCCTTCGACTGGACAATGAAATCGCAGGATATACCACGAAACGACCAGTTCTATGGAGAAGGGGTTACCAGTGCAATTCGTAATCCCGTCTACCGCGTTATAAGCACAGCTGCGGGCGATTTGATAACAGACCGCCTTGCGTTGGTTTCCGTACAAAGGTATGAGTACCGGTCGTTAAGAAAGCAATGGCAAACTACTGAACGTAAACTTGCTACCAACAGTCAAAAAATACTGGTGTTGACTGTGACGCCCTGTAAAGGGTGTGCAACTAACAAACCGCGAAACGGAACAAGTAACATGATACAACAAGTTTGGCGATATATCATCCTTCTGTCCAAATGAGAGGTCACATGTGGCGGTATATTATCCTTTAACACTGAAGCAGTTGAGACATGATATAGTGCTCATACTACTGACATGTTGTGTACGAGTTGTTGTACTCATAGTCTCTAGTAATTCAACCAGTTTAGTGTACGAGTAGTTGTACTCCTAGTCTTTAGTTGTACAACCAGTTTAGTGTACACGCTTGTTGCTGTTGACACACGTGCAGATAATCACGCAATCCTAGTCCACAGTAGGTACCAGATGATTTCGTAGGAAGTAAAGTCGGCCATTGGAAGCTGAGCATATCACCCACACAGTACCGACTGGATACAAATATCGGGCTAGTTACTATTACAATAGGGTGTATTTTTAATAACTGTGCAGTGTTTGGACATATTGCCGATTCAAGTTTTGTATTTACCTATTATGTTGCATGAACTTTACAGAGGGTGAATACAACATTTGGACCAGCAATATGTTTAAACACTACGCAGTCATAAAAAATACACCCAACACTACAACTGCGGCTAGTATTGTTATTACTATTACTACTACTACTACTACTACTACTACTACTACTACTACTACTACTACTACTACTACTACTACTACTACTACTACTACTACTACTACTACTACTACTACTACTACTACTATTTTTACTACTACTACGCCTCAGGATGTGAAAATGAGTCCTGTCTTGTATTATTTACTTGTATTTATAAAATACAGGTATATGTACACAAACATACCTATTTAAAGGTACTAACGTCGAGATGGTCGACTTAATGACTCCGAATATATTCCAGCTGGCACAGTCTCTCCCCACAGAGCAGCAAGTCGCTGGCTGAGAGCATCGCACAAAACACGAATTCCCTTGGAGTTTCCGGATAAAAATTGCACTCGTGATCTGATCGGTGCTGTCGGGGGAGCGAACCCATGAGCTTCAATGGGATAGGTTGATGGCTAAATCACTTCGTTAGGATAGACATCCATATTTATTTCCAGAGGTTTAAAACTATGATGGTCGACTTCATTGCATCTGGTTATATCCATTATTGTTCAGTCATACATAGTATACACGATAAAACACTGCCTTGGTTCATGTTCAAATTTAGGCAACTTACCTACAGTAGAATATGTATGGTATATGTGGATTCTGGTGTGCGCACATAGGGGTCATAGTCAGCTTGATGAAATTCGTGTACTGAGCTAAATGACTTTTATCGTAATCTCATGAAATAGATTTAGCACGAATGGATATCATAAAACAGTATGATGACATCTGTCCTTAAATTAAGTCAATCAATCAATCAATCAATCAATCAATTAATCACACATTCTAAATTCCTTCCAATTATGTCGTGTCGTGGGCCAGTAGTTCCACTGGAAGTTTATGTCTGTACCGTGATTCTATCCCTGGACAATGCTTCAGGCAGAGTGGCAGGCGTACATACAACAATCACAAATAGAGAGCATATGTTGAATTGTGTCCCCCAGGACATGCTGGTATAGTGGGAAACGAGCGGATGGACAGATTGGCTGGGTCTGCATGATTCGGTGGGGTATTGATACATCATGATAAGACAGACGTGGAGGCAGTCCTATGAGATCGGATAGGATCTTCATGGCCTGGAGCGAATGGCGCTGCAGGAAGTCACTAGAGCAGTAGTTCTCAACCAGTGGAGAATTCCCCCCCCCCTCCCACCGGGGGGGGGGGGGGGGTTAGGGTTTCCAGGGGGGAGTGGGGAGGGGATTAAGAATATTTCAAGATCGCGTTAATACAAGAACCGATTACTTGATATTGTTTTTCCCTCCATACTTTATGGTTCTGTACTTCTCACCTTTCTGAAATTCATTTTATAAGGTAAGTAGACCCGCAAATCCCGTTTATGTAGACTTCTAGACTTGTTCTAGTATGTGTTATTAAATTTAGCTTCCATTTTCACGTATACTGTGTAGGGACGTGGGTGGGCGCGATTTAAAGACAAGGAATACGAAAAGGGGAGTGGGATGACGATTCTGAAAATATGGTGAAGGGTGCACGGATCAAAAAAGGTTGAGAACCACTGCAGTAGAGGATCTGGCCGACATTCAGGACTCCGAGGTAAGGCCATACTGACATATAATCAGGCTGCTACTGATAACATCAATAGAGAGACTCTTCACTGGCATGTTGCAGATGAGGGCGAGTGAAAACCACACGAAATACTCATCATTGTCCCACGTGAACTCGTGATGGACAAATTAGCTGCGACAAGAAGAAATCGCCAGAGCACGGGCAGCAAGCTGGCCTTCACTTGAATGTACAGCTCATTGTTAAAGAAGACAGCAGTATGAATAAAACACAAAAAGTGCGCACACGCATTATCGCATAAGGCAGACGCCAGAGTGCCGGCAACCAGCAGCCCGCCATATCCTGAATCAGCACTTCACAACACAGTAATCGTGGACACATAAAACATAACATTCCGAAAGATATTCACAGCTCACAGCACTCGACTCAGTAGTTGGCCGACAAAACCGTATACTACAAGTCCAAACATGGCAAACTGTACCAGCCAACCGTGCTGGAATCAATCAGCTCTCCAAGGTCTTACAGCCGTGAATGCCTATCCGCCATGTGAGGGAGCTATCAAGACTCAAAACATTGTATTTATGTTATTTGTTTCAGACATATTGGATACTGATTGTTTTATTGTGATAGATCAGTTTTCTAGCTAAGAATTCTTTTCATGTTGAAATGCTCTCTAGTATTTGTGCGTGTCTGTCCTTTATTCGAGTATCCCCAATAATATTTTCTGTTTATTCGTTTTGGATATTGACTGGAGGGAAGTATCCCAGTTTTCTTTATGATAAACTATACATATAATATACTAACAAAAATAGAAACTAAAATATGTCAGCATTACAACATGACATTCACAAGGTGACACAATGGACGTTGCTGCTATAAAGTCTTCACCGGCAAATACAAACTCAAATACAAATACATAACAATACGACACAAAATGAATTCTATGTACCATTGTTAATGATGTTTTAAAATACAACTGTTGTAGAAAACACGCAACGTGTTTTGTATTATCTGTAATACGTTATTCTGTTTTTAAAAAATGTAAAAGTACGAATGAACGAATTTATTTTCAAATGATAACAAATTGGGCACGCAGGCCCATCTTACATGCGGCCCTTCCCATCTGTCATCCTTCGTACATTAATTAACATTTTTGCATGTTACATTAACAAATCAAATTTTAAAAAACATTTGTCAAGTGAAAGTTGTGAACATAAACAATGCATATTACCATGTTATAGGACAAGAACGCAGACAGACACATACATGTGCACTTGCATAAACACATACATACCTGCATACATACATACATACATACATACATGCATACATAAATACATACATACATACATACATACATACATACATACATACATACATACATACATACATACATACATACATACATACATACATACATACATACATACATACATACATACATACATACATACATACATACGTACGTACGTACGTGCGTGCGTGCGTGCGTGCGTGCGTGCGTACGTACGTACGTACATACATACATACATACATACATACATACATACATACATACATACATGCATGCATGCATGCATGCTACATGCATACATACATACATACATACATACATACATACATACATACATACATACATACATACATACATACATACATACATACATACATACATACATACATACATACATACATGCATGCATGCATGCATGCATGCATGCATGCATGCATGCATGCATGCATGCATGCATGCATACATACATACATACATACATACATACATACATACATACATACATACATACATACATACATACATACATACATACATACATACATACATACATACATACATACATACATACATACATACATACATACATACATACATACATACATACATACATACATACATACATACATACATACATACATACATACATACATACATACATACATACATACATACATACATACATACATACATACATACATACATACATACATACATCATTTACATAAACTCTCACAGTTATGCACCCACTCAACAACACACAAACGCACACTCCCTCGTATACACATATCTGTACTCACAGTCACAAACTCACTAACATAAGTTTACTTATGCATACATGCATACTCTCTCTTTCTCCATTTCTCTCTCCCTATCTCTCTCCTTCTCTCACGTCCATGTATCCTCATTCATATATACCAAGATATTCTCTCTTTCTCCATGTCTCTCTCTCTCTTTCTCTCTCCCTCCCTCTCTCTCCCTCTCTATCTCCCCAGCTCTCTATCTCTCTCTCCCTCTCCCTCTTTATCTCCCCTGCTTTCTCTAAATCCCTCCCTCCCTATCTCTCCAGCTCTTTTCACCCTTCCTCTTCCTCCTCCCTCTCTCTCTGTCCCTCTCTCCCTCTCTTTCCCTCTCCCTCCCTCCATCTCTCTCCATCTGCCCCACTCTATCTCCCTCCCTCTCTATCTCTCCGTCCATCCCTTCCTCTCATTCCATCTCTCTCCTCTCTCTCTCTCTCTCTCTGTCCAGCTCTCTCTCTATTTATCTCTCCCTCTCTCTCTCTCTCTCTCCCTCTCTATCTCTCCAGCTGTCACGTCCATATATCCTATTTCGTACAAACAGAAACAGCATATACTTCCCTTGTGTACGAAGTGTCCAAAAGGGCTTTTGTAAACTCTTTAGCTGACCCTGGACATATGGTGCCAGACCCACAGCTATATAAACCCATCAGCACTTGGTCAACGATGTGGTCAGTATCTCACCGGCCGCCTTTACTTCTACAAACATTTCCTGGTTCCCATTTATGACTGGATCATCTTGGAAGCCGGCATCAACTTTCAACATTTGAAACCGTCCTGTTGTGAATCACGCTTGGATTTTTGACCAAGCAATTGAGGTGAAAGAGACTGATACTTTCATATTTGGTTCTCATCCATTTAAGGACCATATGTTCGGGGGGGGGGGCAGATTTTAACAATGCGGATAAGCCCCTGAGATACGGTAGGAGACGTGATAAATATCCACTAATGGTATCATGCAGAATTGTTTAATAATTATTAGGGGGAAGTAACTTGATTTTTTTTAGCAGGGGAAATAATTGTGTAACCAGTCAACGGAAAGGGTCTAGAAGTGATGGAGAGACAGGAAAGAAATATAAGACAAATTAGTCGAGATTTCATTGTCAATAATTTTGGATTGAGTAAGTCCGTTGAACTATTTTCCTAAAGAATGAAAAATAATACAAAACTGGAGTGGTATATTAAATCGTATTTAAATTGCAACCGAAGTCTATTGATTAAGTTTTATTTATGCACAATTTGATCTCTCTCTGTCTCTCTCTCTCTCTCTCTCTCTCTCTCTCTCTCTCTCTCTCTCTCTCTCTCTCTCTCTCTGTGCGTGCGTGCGTGCGTGCGTGTGTGCGTTATCTATTTCCTT
Organism: Cepaea nemoralis; assembly: GCA_014155875.1. Lineage (NCBI taxonomy): Eukaryota > Metazoa > Mollusca > Gastropoda > Stylommatophora > Helicidae > Cepaea > Cepaea nemoralis. The sequence continues at coordinate 35,929 of JACEFZ010016086.1, forward strand.
CTCTTTAAAATTCTCTTACTATTCCTTCCCAGGAGATGTGTGAGTGGGTGGGGATGTGTGTTTGGCTAGGCGGTTGTGGGTGAGTGGATGGGGGAGGATATGTGGGTGGATGATTGTTGGTGGGTTATGGGATGGATGGGGGATATATGTGTGGGTGGGGAGGTGTGGGTGTGGGGGATATGTGGTGGGTGGGAGATATGTGTGGGTAGGGGTGGTTATGGGTGTGGGGATGTGTGTGTGAGTCAGGGATGTGTGTGGGTGTGAGATATTTGGGTGTATGGGTGAAGAGTGTGTGTGGGTGTGAGATGTTTGGGTGAATGGGTGAAGAGTGTGTGTAGGTGGGTGTGTGGGTGAGCGATGTAAGGGTGAATGTGTGTGGCGGTGTGAGGGATGTGTGTGGGTTGGGGGGGGGGATGGGTGCGGGATGGGTGTGGGTGATGGATTTGGGGATGTGTGTTGGCGGGGGATATGTCTGGAGTGGGTGGGGTGTATGTGCCTGGATGGAGGATATATGTGTGGTAGTGAGGATGATTGTAGGTGGGGGATGTGTGGTAGGTAGGATGTATGCGGAGATGTGTGTGTGGGTGAGGGATTGTCTTGGGGATGTGTGTGGGTGTGGTGTTCTTTGGGAGGGAGATGGGTGTAGGATAAAGGATGTGTGTATGTTTGTGGGTGAGTGGTGTGTGGTTGGGTGTGGGTGTGCGGGTGGACGAAGGATGTGTGTGAGGGTTGGGGACGTTTGTTTAGATGGGTGGTTGGGGTGTGTGAGTGTGGGTGGGTACATGGGAGATGTATGTGTTGATGAGTGGGTGAGGGATGTGTGGGTGTTAGTGGTTGAGGGATAAGTACGTGTGTGGAGGGATGTGTGAGGGGATGAATGTATGGGTAGGGGATGTGTGCGTGGGTTGTGTGTGCGTGGATGGAAGGTATGTGCTTGCGAATGGGGAATGTGTTGGTGGGTGGGGATGTGAGTGAGGGATGTGTGTATGGGTGGGGAGATGTGTGTGTGTGGGTGGGGATGTGTGTGTATATGGGTAGGGGATTGTGGTTAAGGGATGTCTGGCTGGTGGATAGGTGGGTGGAGGATGTGTGGCTGGGTAGAGGATGTGTGGGTCGGTGATTGTATATGGGTAAGGTTGTGTGGTTAAGGGATATGAGGTTGGGGATGGGTGGGTGGAGGATGTGTGGGTGGGTAGAGGATATGTGGGTGGGTGAGTGTGTGTAGGTTAGGAGATGGTGGGGGTTGTTTGTATGGGTGGGCTCGGGATCTGTGAGTGGGCTGGGGGAGATGGGAGATTATGTGGGTGGGTGCGGAATTTGTGTGTGGGTAGGTGCGGGATATGTGAGTTGGCGGGGAGATGTGTGTGTGTGTGTGTGAGTGGGGGATGTGTGGTTGAGGGATGTGTATTTGGCTGGGTGGTTGGAGGTGTGTGAGTGGAGGATATATGGATGGGCGATTGTTGGTGTTTAATGGGACGGGTGGAGGATATGTGAGTGGGTGGGGAGATGTGTGTAGGTGGGTGGTTGTGTGTGATGTGGGATGTGAATGTATGTGTGGTGGGGTTGTGGGTG
>JACEFZ010016086.1:42500-92141 GCA_014155875.1 Cepaea nemoralis
GTGTAGTGATATGTTCATGGGTAAAGTGATCGCTGACGTGGTCAAATAGTGGTCAGGTAATGGTAAAGTGGTCGAGTGACCACTTAAGTTGTCGGGGAGAGTATGTGTAGTGATATGGTGATGATCAAGAAGTGGTCAAGTAGTGGTCAAGTACTGGTCAAGTAGTGGTCAAATGGTCGAGTGACCACTTAAATTGTAGGGGAGGGTGTGAATAACACTATCGTGGTGGTGGTTGGTTGCTGGTGGTTGGTGGTCATGATGTGAAGCTTTTTCTAGAGAGTTATTGTTCTGAAGCAAACACTTGATACACGTACACACACATTAACAAGAACAAAGACATACAAGAACAGACACACATACAAGTACAGACACAAACACTTGATACACACATACAGACATGAACAGTGACAAATACACACAAACACACATACAGAAAAGAAAGAAACATAATGGAACAAACACACATACAGACAAGTACATAGACATCAAAAGTGCAGACAAGAACAAATACACACAAAGGTACAGAGACAGCGCACAGCACAGCCTTCCTGGTAAAGGGCGCGGATGTCCGAGAAAAGCTTCCTACCATTACTACTCATTCATTCATTGTCACCTTTCCGTCTTGACAGACGATAGTTTGGTACATTGTGCTTCAAAAAGGCTTAATAACTACGATCCATGGCGGTGGCGAGTGTGGCTGGTAAGGCCAATTCTTGCTGCAAAAGAAAATGCCCACAGTAGGTGCATGTGAAAACATGGTCACTTTCACCATTTTGCACCATCTTACGTCTCTCGCGCTCTGAGTGTGCTTTATCTGCAATCATTTTCTCCTTTGTCTTTATTCCATTTCTGATAGTTGCCCTCCATGCATCACGTTCAGCGGCACCATTACTACTACAACAACAGCTACTACCAATATCCTAGGTTGGCGAGTCCCTGGTATACGTCATCGGCGCCGTATGCAAAAGTCATTAGGTGGACGGACAGTGGCGTGGAGAACTGATTCATTAGTCGCACGGAGACGGGCTAGCGGTTGTGTGAGAAAAAAGCATGGCGTTGTCTTCAAAACGCCACGTCAGCCCTGTAGTGTCGTGAGCACAATTCAGATAGTGTATAAAATAGACGGCGTCTCTTATGAGCAGTTACTCTTTGACAGCCGTTCGTGTTACAGCAAATATTTCACCATTATTCACGTGCTGACTTGGTTAACCTACAACCTTCGCCACAGAGTTATTTGTGAAATAAGCTGGTGTGACAAACAGTATCACTTGATCGTTACCAAGCAGTACTAATATAACAGTGCTCGCTTATCATTGTTCGTGGAGACAAAGTTCAATCTGTGATAACCATTCACAACTGTTCTTCGACAGTTTATGTTACATGCGATGTCGGCATCTGATCTTACAGTTTTGAATTATTCAGACATTGTGGTAATAACTCGTGGACCACATTAGCAGCACATACCACGTTTTGTTCTATCAATATGGCCAGTACTAACAAATCTGCTTTCGGGTGTCCTACGTGTGAAAAAACCTTCAGTGATAAGTATAAGCTTACCTTCCACATTCGGACCATTCACAGCCATACGGATCAAGTACACTTATGTCATATCTGTGGACAACTTTTCACAAGAGAAGATAATCTACAACGACACATACGAACACATCGCCAGACATCTATGGATACCACTACACCAGCATCAATTGCCACAACTGCATCTACAATCATCAGAGACGACACCGTCATCATCACACCAGAGGAAAACGCCACATATATATTTTCGACATCCTCGTAGTGTAATGTCTACTCAAGAAGCAGATAACCACTACCAGTGTGCCACCAGTGTGGGGCTAGATTTGTGTTTAGCTGTGTAGATTCTCTTTGGTCTCAGTCTAACTCTTGCAACAACCAAAGAATGATCTGTATCACAGTCAGCACTGTGGTAACTACGAGTCAATGATATATGGTTCAGATGTTGTCTCCGTGTGATGATGAAGTCCAGCTGGTGCCAATGGCCGGATCTTGGATGTTTCCATGTGACCTTATGCATCTCTTTTGTTTTAAAAAAAGAGTTTGTAATACATAGGTCATTACCGGTGCAATGCTCCAGCAGCCTTTGCCCATTTTCATTCATGCGACCGATGTTGTATTTTCCAAGGGACACTGGCCATGAACTCGAGTCCTTGCCCACACGAGCATTGAAATCACCGAGCATATAAATGTAGTCAGATTTTGGAACTGCCTTGATCACTGGAGTCTAACTCCTCATAGAACAAATCCTTCACATCATCAGAGGAATCGAGTGTCGGTGCATATGCAGTAATAATGGTGGCAAACCCACAAGAGGTTGCCAAGGCGCAGGGATAATAGTCTTTCATTTCCTCCTGCTGGAATTTCAATCATTCCCAGTAGCGAATTCTTCACTGCAAAGCCCACACCAGTGTTGACTTTTTTCTGCCTGCCCTCTACCCTTCCAGAAAAAGGTGTAGTTGTTTTCCCTGAGTGACCCTTCCTCAGCGAGGCGAGTCTCCTGCAGGCCAGCAATATCAATGTTAAGATGATTGAGTTCGGCATCAATCACAGTCGTTTTTCTCACATCGTCAATATTTGTCAAGTCAGTGGAAAATCCTGGACACATGGTTCTCACGTTGCAAGCCGTAGCTTGAGGTTTCTATTTTTATTTGTACCTGATGCATTGGTTTTACAGCCTGCGATTCAGATTTTGTCCTAGCCCCAAGCACCCATTGAAGCAGGCAGGCTGTGGCGGATCAGCACCCAATTGGCTGGGGGCTGCCCAGCTTGAGGCGGGCGGTAGCTGATCAGTGACACTTATAGGTGTCTCCCACCGTCAGAGGCAACGCGTGGCGCCCCATGTCTACGCCAACTGACAAGGACTTATAACCCGTAACAGTTGCCTCTCGCTTTGATTCCGAGACCAGTTAAGACCAGGGATGGAGTTATTGCCTCTCCATAGCACAAAGCCTGGGCTAAAATATAGAGATCATGTGTTGCCCATGCAGCATGATCCCTCTCTCGGCCTGCCTAGTTCACTCCAGAGGAAAGGTAACACCCCTACATCTGGAACAAGACAAGCTGCAGAAGCTGCCGGATCAGCAAAGCAATGCTCTAACTGTCCGCCTGTCGGAGCTTCGATCCTAGACCAGTCGCCAACCAAGGCTTAGGGCCTGGTCTGCCCTGCCATGACAATTTTGTCTTTAGCTTGCATTTCCTCGCACCAGGGTAAGGCTTGTACCCTCCCAATTGCGCTCTTCCGCCCGAAGCCGTTGGCACAATGTGGGGTGTCGGGTTTGGTAAGCGCCGCCCAACGTTCGGCGCTAACAGAAACCAGGTAGGTATATATATATATATATATATATATATATATATATATATATATATATATATATATATATATATATATATATAATATATATATATATAGTATATATATATATATATATATATATATTATATATATACACCCCGACCCTGTCTGAAGGGCAGTTTATTGTCTTGGAGAACTGTTATCCCGTTGTTTCTGAAGCACGTATTAAAGTGTAAAAACGTTCGCTAGAATGCCTCAGTTATTTCGTGTTCTACGAATTCAGGTGAGAACCATGTTCTATGTTTTCAGTTGGTTGACGAGTTTATTATCTCCAACACTTCGATTTTGGGGATTCCAGTTTTAGTTATTACGGGAAAACACTTCGAGGCAAATGTGGGGGCTCGTCCAGGATATCAGTTAAAGTACACCAACACGAAGATACACGTTGACTCTATAAACTTCGGAATCAAATATAGAGGACATACACTACCGTACGATCGTCTTCAATCGACAATCTACATTTAGTGGAATCATCGGAGAAGTAGAGTCCTACCTGTTAATTAACGATACATCCAATAAGGCCAGTATAAATTGTCATTGTTGATTGTTGTCACATTGGTCTGTTATTGAGGTGCTAATTAGTAACGATGACAAAGTTAACTCTAAATTAACAGTGTGGGCGGTTGGAAAGGGTCTTTCTGAAATAGTTAAGGTCACTTGATTATTTAAGAAAGCGTTTAGTGTTGGCAGTCGTCAGGTCGATACGATAGTATTTATATCGATCTCACGAGTAACAGCACATAATTGTTGTCTTGTTACATAACTGTAGTAGTAAGCGAGGGGTATTTTACGTCGAAATTATGTGAAAGTATTATTGTCTTTTATGAACGGAAATATATATTTACGTCATATGTCATTCGTCTTCTGTCGTTGTTAATTGTCTAATATTATATGTATTCTTTATATGAAATATATTGTGCATACTATTTTCTGTAGTTTACATGTGTAACGATTAGAATAGTTGTAGTGCAATAAGAGTGCTGAATTCTTTTGTAGTCGTCAACTTTACACTATTGATTTTATTTAAGTTGATATTTGGTCTACATTGATACTACAGCATATACTATCGACTCTGTTCCTTGAACAACATTATTGCAATTTTGCCGATATTCTTGTCTTGCTTTCCACTTCGCTATTTTATTTCAGCTAGATAGCTTATTACGAGGGTAAGACAAGATGTCTACACTTCAAGAATACATGGATATGGGTGAGAAGTCTGGTTTGTTAATACAGCAAACAACCCTTTTAAATACTACTCCTGCTACAACTACTAATACTACTACTACCATATCGAATTACCCTGACAGCTTGCTCACTGGCTATCACAAATTACCCACTGAGAGACCTGTTTGGTGATGAAAGTTGTCATCCGGCTGGACAATATGTTTCAAAATACGGTGTAAACAGAAGGTACACAAAACACGAGGCCGAGGAGTCATCCTCTCCGCTTGTCAGTTGACAATTGTTGCTGGCGTGAAAGCCATTACACCAGTCCAAACACACAAAATTGTAAGTTACTCATGGAATGCAAACTCACAGTGGATGAGACTACATCCCAGTCTGCCTTACAACGCATTTTAAATCCGACATCAATTTTGTCGGCACCTAGAAAAATTGTCAAGAAAGGACGTTATTCTTCCAAAAAGCCAAAGAAATGTCAAAGATAAAAACGAAATCATGGATTACAACCCTGGCCAACGAAAGAAATTCCCGACTCCACTCACACTGAATGTGACACAGAGCAAAGGTTTCATTCCCAAAGCATAGTATGTTTGTGCGATAAGAGAAATAAATTATATTTTTCCACAGTATCACCTTGTAATTCTAAATTTGAAACTGACCATGAAACCTTCAACTCATCATGCACGATGACACATTTAATTAGTAGACTCACATTGTGTTCAGAAGATGAGAATCGTTTTGAACACACACACACACACACACACACACACACACACACACACACACACACACACACACACACACACACCGATGCAACTCTATGAACAACCGCGTGTTTTCAACCACACACTTTCTGTACTATTACCTGTTTGAATCAACCTATAAGTAATCTTATACGTTTGGCTTGAATATACTTCAAAAATCTGGCCACATATTTGAATATGCATGGTAGTTTAAATGGCGGGCCGGCGCAGGAATTTAGGGCAGTGAGCGCGTTTCACAAATCACCGACATACCGATTCGAGTTGTCGATATCTGCTGCAGACGATTTGGATGGAGGCCTTCTTGTGTTGAGCTTGATGGTATGAGCGTCGGTTGATCATAAAGCATTGAAGTCTCTGAAGGAGTCTCAGAAGGCAAATATTAGTTTCGTGTTCGTACCAGGGCATGCGGGTGTATTAGGAAATGAGCAGGCTGATAGGCTTGCGGGTAAGGCTACAGTTGAAGGCGGACAAGCCATGGACTAGGCTGATATGCTAAATGCTCTACGAGATGTAAGACTTTTACGAGAACCAAGTGATAACTGTCAATCTGCATTCATGGTCGGGCTGTGAGAACATAAAGTTAAAAGAGGTGTGGCCATACAAGAACACTACGCAGGAAGATAAAGAAGATTAATCAACCAACATAGAACTGGTTTCGTTAGCCGCTACACGCTGCAGGATTTACCGGAGAGGGGATCTGAGCACTTATGGACTGAATGGTTCGATTTGCAATGAGGATGATCTGTTGACTAACTAACTGATCAGAAAGCAATGGCAAACTAATTGCCATATGACGAGCACTCGCCAAAGAAAATACAGAAAAGGAGAAAAGGGATTTTCCATTATGGACACACCAAAGTGGACTGTCAACAGGAGAAACCAAGGGAAACATGAAACGTCAGAGGACAACAAAGAAACAGAGTTGTGAGGCTGCGACACGAAACAGTTGTGTTTTCTGAAGGCGCCGTGTTGAAAGGGTTATTCGGGACGCAATGATTGCTAGGATCGGCAAGTGAGCAACAGGAGAGGAATGTTTTGACGACGATACATCAATGAAAGGATCGGGCGTGGGAAAACCTAGACGATTTGCTGAAATACTGAACCATTAGATTTGAGACTGGGATCAAGGTGAACGGAGTAGAACATGAAACTTATAATATATATATATAATATATATATATATATATATATATATATATATATATATATATATATATATATATATATATATATATATATATATATAAACCCCGACCCTGTCTGAAGGGCAGTTTATTGTCTTGGAGAACTGTTATCCCGTTGTTTCTGAAGCACGTATTAAAGTGTAAAAACTTTCGCTAGAATGCCTCAGTTATTTCGTGTTCTACGAATTCAGGTGAGAACCATGTTCTATGTTTTCAGTTGGTTGACGAGTTTATTATCTCCAACACTTCGATTTTGGGGATTCCAGTTTTAGTTATTACGGGAAAACACTTCGAGGCAAATGTGGGGGCTCATCCAGGATATCAGTTGAAGTACACAAACACGAAGATACACGGTCGACTCTATAAACTTCAGAATCTAATATAGAGGAAATACACTATCGTGCAATCTTCTTCAATCGACAATCTACATTCATTGGAATCATCGGAGAAGTAGACAGTCCTACCTGTTAATTAACGATACATCCAATAAGGCCAGTATGAATTGTCATTGTTGATTGTTGTCACATTGGTCGGTTAATGAGGTGCTAATTAGTAACGATGACAAAGTTAACTCTAAATTAACAGTGTGGGCGGTTGGAAAGGGTCTTTCTGAAATAGTTAAGGTCACTTGATTATTTAAGAAAGCGTTTAGTGTTGGCAGTCGTCAGGTCGATACGAAAGTATTTATATCGATCTCACGGGTAACAACACATAATCGTTGTCTTGTTACATAACTGTAGTAGTAAGCGAGGGTTATTTTACGTCGAAATTCTGTGAAAGTATTATTGTCTTTTATGAACGGAAATATGTATTTACGTCATACGTCATTCGTCTTTTGTTGTTGTTAATTGTCTGGTGTTATATATATTCTACATACGAAATATATTTTGCATACTAATTTCTGTAGTTTACATATGTAACGATTAGAATAGTTGTAGCGCAATAAGAGAGCTAAATTCTTTTGTAGTCGTCAACTTTACACTATTGATTTTATTTAAGTTGATATTTGGTCTACATTGATACTACAGCATATACTATCGACTCTGTTCCTTGAACAACATTATTGCAATTTTGTCGATATTCTTGTCTTGCTTTCCACTTCGCTATTTTATTTCAGCTAGATAGCTTATTACTAGGGTAAGACAAGATGTCTACACTTCAAGAATACATGGATATGGGTGAGAAGTCTGGTTTGACTGGCTCAGAACTTAGAACATGGGCAAAAAAAAAATTCAGCAAACATCAGTTACAGCAAAAAGAAGAGAAACGACTTCAAGCTACACGTGAGAAGGAGGAAAGACAAGAAAGACTGGCAGCAGAAGAGGAAGCAAAACAACTTCAAGCTGCACGTGAACGAGAGTAACGAAAAGAGAGGTTAGCTCTTGAGAAGGAATTAAAATAAAAAGAAATGGCGTTAGAACGTGAGAAGATAGCGGCTAAGGAAAAGGAGATGGCTTTGGAACGGGAAAAGCGAGCAATGGAAAAAGAGATTAAGGAAAAACAAAAAGCCGCAGAAGCAGAAATGAAGGCAAAACAAATAGCCGCAGAGGCCGATATTAAAGAGAAACAACTGGCATTTGAAAAAGAAAAGCTTGCGACCGAGACACTCTGGAAGGACAAGGAGGTTGAAGGTAATTTAAAACTCAAGGCATTGGAAATGGGCCGTGAAGCGGAGATAGAACGTGAGAAAATACAATCAAAACAAAGTGATCCAAGGAAGAAGTACCAAGGTCTATTTCGCAATTTCCAACAAGGTGATTCGGTAAGTTCTTGGATTACTAATTTCGAGGAGTTAGTAAAATTCTATAAGGTTCCTGAAAAAGACATACCGAATCTATTTCATAGACATCTTGCGTTGGATCCTCTAAAGGTAATTGAATTAATACCTAAGGACTTGCATACAAGCTACAAGTATATGCAAGACCATGTTCTTGCACATTTCAGTTTCGATGAATCGGGTTTACGTACGAAGTTTAAAACCCTTACTCCTAAATCTAACCAAACTTTCTCTTGACTTTGTTTCTGAATTATCTTCATGTTTTGATAAATGGATTAAAGCGGCTGATATTGGATCTGATTTCGGAAAAATTCGAGATCTAATAATAAGAGACAGACTGCTGTCTGCTATACCAGAATCTATGTCTATATTTCTTGTTGAGAACAAATGCAAATCTCTTAGTGAGATGGAAGCAAGAGGAGAATCATATTTCAATGCACATCGGGACATATTTGCCAACTGTGCACAACCCGAGCTTATCATAGGAGCAAGTGCCAGATTTCAGAAAGGCAATGGTAAGTTTAAAAAATTTAATGGTAATAGGAATAGAAGTAGTCCATACCAGTATTCCAAAAAAAGAGGGAGACAGACCAAGAAAGGGACACCTCACCAGATGTCAACATTGTAAATTGTCACACGGACATTTGGAAATGTGTGACCAACATCCAGGTTATACAGCGTATTTACGAGACATCACAGCAAAGAAAAGAAGTAAGTATGACTCCTACAAGAGGAGCATTAAATGTTTCTCGTGTCGGGCCTACGGGCATACCAACAGGTCTTGTCCGATGAGAAATTCGTGGAAGGAAGCAAGCACTGCATATATTTTTTCTAGTAGTGACTCTGACGACTTAGAGGAGACACATGCAGCAATCATACAACAGTATGATGACAAGACTGACAAGACTACTACGGACATTCCTAATGACGAATGTGTTGAAACAATTCATGAAGCCAATGCCGTTAATATTCAAAATGGCAAACTAAAAGTTCACCAGGCATGGGTGAATGGTGAATCTACGACCTGTATTCGTGATTCAGGAGCTTCAATTGTTGGAGTTGATAAAAAGTTGATAAGACAGAAGATTATACGGGCGAAACAGTTGCCTGCAGAACTTTTGGTGGCACAATCGAAAGATATAAGGTTGCCACGATTACAATACAATCGCCATACTTCGAAGGCACAGTAAATGCAGCAGTATTGCCTAACCCTTGTGCCGGATTACTAATTGGGAATATACCCAATGCAAATCAGTACACTCATGAAGAGGCAATGCAATGGGAGATTGACCACACGCGAGCGAATGCAGTCACAAGAGCTCAAGAACGAAAACAAATAGAGCAATCTTCTCAGACAGACGATGACAATATACAGAATAATATCAGACTGACAACTGACTTACCGAACGAACAAAAACAAGATCCGACATTACAAACTTGTTTTAAAAACGTACAAGAACCGTCTAAACAGGCTAAACGTGGTAATTGGAAATTTTTCTTGGATAATAATATTTTATCGAGACGGTACAATAAGGGTACAACACGTTGCATACAAACAGTACTCCCAACGAAATATCGTAAAGAGGCACTGAAACTGGCACATGATTCGCCATTTGCGGGTCATATGTGTATTGCCAAAACCACTAACAGATTGTTAACACAATTTTATTGGCCTGGTTTTACCAAAGATATTACCACACATGTACGTTCATGTACATTGTGTCAAATGACCACACAGAAAGGCAAACATCCCAAAGCACACGTTCAGAAAACTGATTTGGCATCTCGACCATTTCAGAAAATTGCTGTGGATATTGTGGGTCCACTAAACACAACTACTGATCGAGGTAATAGGTTTATTTTAACTATGATTGATCTGTGTACTCGTTGGCCAGAGGCTATTCCACTTAAGTACATCACAAGTAGATCCATCTTAGATTCATTATTGATAATTTTCAGTAGAATAGGATTCCCAAGTTGCATACTATCTGATAGAGGTAGTCAATTTATATCAACAGCTACTCAGGAGGCAATGAAAATACTTGGTATTCCACAAGTCTTTAGTTCTCCTTGGCACCCAATGACAAACTGTGTCAATGAAAACTATAATGGAGTCCTTAAGCGAACTCTACCAAAAGTAGCAGCGGATAGACCCAAAGATTGGGATATTTTATTACCAGCTGTACTATTTGCGTACCGTGAGGTACCACAATCCAGTACAGGATTTTCTCCATTTGAACTGGTATACGGAGCAAATCCGCGTGTTCCATTGTTATTATACAATGACATGCTTACAAATAAGACATATGATCACCCGAAAAGGGAAGCATATGAAATGGTGACGCAGTTAAGAGACAAAATCATTACAGCTTGCCAAATCACAAAATCAGCACTAGAGAAAGCTGGAGAAAAGTACAGACAGTACGATAATAGAAACGCCAAGACAATAGTCTTGAAAGAAGAAGAAGAGGTCTGGTTATTACTACCTGATCCTCGTGACTGTTTAGTTACTTCATGGCAAGGTCCATTTAAAGTGATTAAGAAAATCAGTGATGTAGACTATCGGATCGATGTAAATAGAAAACATAAAATCTTTCACATAAATATGCCTAAACTATATATCCCACGCGACAACAACACATCACAGGTGACGCAACAAATTCCACATAGAATACCAGCAGCTTGTTGTGTTATTAATGAACAACAAGAAGACGCTATTAAACAACAAATTCCAACACCAATAGTTGATAGTGACAGTGGTTGGCAATCTATACAAATAAGTCAAAATTTGTCAACCCAAGACAAAGAAAAACTTATTGCAGCAATAAAAGAGTTTAGCACAATCTTTTCTGACAAACCAGGACAAACATCGCTTATCAAACATAAGATAACTTTACTCTCGAATATCCCAGTTAAAGTGAAACCGTATCCTATTCCAATACATTATCTAGAGAAAGTTACTGCAGAGATTTCAGAGTTAGATAAAACTGGGATTATAAGAAAATCTATTTCAAACTACTGTTCTCCAGTAGTAATTGTGAAGAAAAAAGATGGTTCATTACGTCTATGTGTTGATTATAGAAAAGTAAATGCATTAACACTACTAGATGCAGAACCAATGCCAAACATTGATGAGTTGATTGAGGGCATGGCAAACTCGAAACTCTTTTCGAAGATTGACCTCACCAAGGGATATTGGCAAATCCCTATGGATGAAGAGTCGATGCATATCACAGCTTTCAGTACGCCATTAGGTCTATATGAATGGGCATATCTTCCATTTGGTCTACAAAATGCGCCAAGCACATTTATGCGAATGATGAGAAGATTACTTCATGGAATTTCTAACGTAGCGACCTATATGGATGACATCTGTATTCATACATCAGATATTGACACACAAGTCAAAATTCTCAAACAAGTATTTCAGAGGATACAGCAACACGGGTTGAAAGCTAAACCAAGTAAAATTGAGATAGGTTTTACTGAAATACAATTCCTTGGTCATAGAATTTCTAACGGATTTAGAAAGACAGATCCACTGGTGGTTACTAAAATTCTTAATATCAAACCTCCAACGACGAAAAAGGAATTGAGAAGTATATTAGGTCTGATTAATTACTATCAGAAGTTCATTCCTAACTTTGCTGATATGACAGCAACATTCTCTGAACTATTAAAGAAAGGTCAGCCTACAAAAATAGTTTGGACAGATGATCATGATAGACTATTACAACAGATAAAAACTCTGTTCAGTACCTATCCTATTCTGAAATTGCCTGATATTTCAAAAGACTTCGTATTACAAACGGATGCTAGTTTACATGCTATTTCAGCTGTATTACTTCAATTACATGAGGGAAAGTTGCATCCCATTCTTTACTTCAGTAAAAAGCTATCAGACACACAGAGAAATTATGCTATTACTGAACTAGAGGCGTTAGCATTAATTGAAAGTATTGAGAAATTCTCAAGGTATCTACTTGGTAGAAAATTTCTTGTTCTTTCGGATAACAAACCTCTACAGATATTCAAATCTGGTCATCCTAAGAACTCTAGAATTCATAGATGGTCTTTACTCTTACAGGATTATGAATTCCATATCTGTCACATTCCTGGAAAGGATAATAATCTTGCAGATATTCTCAGTCGACTATAGTTAAATAGATCTATGTTATAAGTTATTCAATTATAATTTAATGTATCTGTTCATTCATAAAGTGTTAGGAAATTTAATAAATATATGTTCAGATAGCACCTGATTAAAGAACAATGTATAACAATCATCAAATGTATAATTTATTACTGTTGAGAATATATAGTTTAGTCAGATAGATACTTGTGTTGATTTGTCATTTTGACAGGATGTCAGAATGCGTCCACCAATGGAGGGACTTGTGAACAGTGGTGTTGAAACTAAGTAACTACAAACTGTGTGGACAATATTTCATATTGTTCAGATAAAGAAGGGAGGAAGGATATTCTAAAGGTATCCTAATTAGAGAAAAGTCATGGTATATATATATATCATAACAATAATATGATAGTTGAACAGTATTATATTATAAAAATTATGTGTATAGTTTAAGTAAGGGGTTAAATGTGATTATATTAATTGTTTAGATGAGTAATAGCGTTATATTAATATTATATTAGAATAGTTACATTTCTAATCATTGATTCATTGGTTAATTGTTGAATTTAGAATTAGTCAATATGCCCAAGATATCTACATTGGAATATATCTCTAAAGTATCTCAAGGCATGGAATGTCTACCTTACCTACCGATATATGATGGAAAAAACAAGTATATATACGTAACTATATACATGAACAGCGACAACGGTCGAACGGCAACTGATATGGATTGTGAAACCCCATTATTACCCTCGTCCGAAACTCATGGTATTACCTAGAGTGAGGACACTTGTCTATTACGACAAGGTAGGGACTAATGAAAATTAGTTGGACCGATCTCCCCATGGATCGGCCACACGACGTCCAACGGGGGTTTGGTACAGGTGGGTGTGCCCGTCATATAACTTTATTATTTTCTTTAGGGTGGGTAAGGGGAACCATGAGCTATTCAGTTGTTGTTGTAATTGTTGTAGTAAGGATATGATTACAGATTGTATATATACATATAGATATAGTGATGGGGGAAAAAATGATTCCATCATTTTTTTTATCTGGGAGGGGGTATAATGCCATATGACGAGCACGCGCCAAAGAAAATACAGAAAAGGAGAAAAGGGATTTTCCATTATGGACACACCAAAGTGGACCGTCAACAGGAGAAACCAAGGGAAACATGAAACGTCAGAGGACAACAAAGAAACAGACGTTGTGAGGCTGCGACACGAAACAGTTGTGTTTTCTGAAGGCTCCGTGTTGAAAGGGATATTCGGGACGCAATGATTGCTAGGATCGGCAAGTGAGCAACAGGAGAGGAATGTGTGGACGACGATACATCAATGAAAGGATCGAGCGTGGAAAAACCTAGACGATTTGCTGAAATACTGAACCGTTAGATTTGAGACTGGGATTCAAGGTGAACGGAGTAGAACAGGGAACTTATCCATATATATATATATATATATATATATATATATATATATATATATATATATATATATATATATATATATATATATATATATATATATATATATATATATATATATATATATATATATATATATATATATATATATATATATATAACCCGACCCTGTCTGAAGGGCAGTTTATTGTCTTGGAGAACTGTTATCCCGTTGTTTCTGCAGCACGTATTAAAGTGTAAAAACGTTCGCTAGAATGCCTCAGTTATTTCATGTTCTACGAATTCAGGTGAGAACCGTGTTCTATGTTTTCAGTTGGTTGACGAGTTTATTATCTCCAACACTTCGATTTTGTGGATTCCAGTTTTAGTTATTACGGGAAGACACGTCGAGGCACTAATGAACGTATAAAGAGCCTTGTAAATCACAAACAGTCAACAACAACAACAACATATATTATATATGTTAGAGTACTTACTTTTTGAGAGTTCGTGTGGCGCAAGATCTGCACTCTGTGTCTTGAAGTCGTGGGTTTAAATTCGCAAAGAGGCGGATTTTTTAAATTGACACCGTCTCGCAGATTGAACCAGCTGAAAATGGGTACCATAAAATGTCCGAGGAAGTAAAGGCCATCGGTGTGACATTGACAACATCAACAACTGAACACACGAACGAACGAACAAACTTTACTTTCAAAGGGTCACAAATTGGACACGAAGGTCCTTTGACTTTCGTCCCTTCCAACCACTCATATTTCGTACATTAATTATACATTGTTCATGTAATATTCACATGGATAGTGTAGGTAATGAGCCTATGATAGGTCTAGAGGTTACCAAACAACAGCCCGCGGGCCACTTGTGGCCCGCAGCTGTCAGAAAGTGGCACGCGAGGCCTCATTATTTAATATAATATATTTTAATAATTTCAAAAATGCACTCGGAGCGCCCCGTCAGCGTTTTGCAACGAAACGTTATGAAGTTCCCATATCCCAGCCTTGTCGGCCAATCAGATTGCGCAAGGCGCCATGTTGTCGTCTGTTACAATTGTTTAGCAGAGTCGGTAGTATTGTTTGAAATTAGATTTTTTCAAATACACATTTTCCGTTAAGGCTTATAAACATGAGTGTGGAAAATCTAAAATGAAACAATGGTAAAAAGGGAAAATGTGAAGACGTTGCTTGTCGTGAATTCTTTGGAAGACTTTGGACACGAAAGATTTGTGCCCAGACATTGATAAATTAGCATCTGAACTTAAGTAACTGGTTAAGAACAGCTACAATTGTAAATTAATTACCATAATAGCGGTTTTCGTAACTGATTTACAATTTATTGTTAAATGAAATTTTGATTTTAAACCAAAAATTGGCTGCAGTGTAGTATTGACACTGACTGCCTTTAAAGTTTCAGAATTTTATTAACAAAAATTAAGAAAGGTACAAATAATATTGTACGACTTTTATGATTTTATAACAGTGTGGCCCGCTTAACTACCGAAAATAGTAAATATGGCTCTCTGCTTGAAAAGCTTGGGAACCACTGGACTCTAGAGATCCGGTAGGGAATTTACTTGATCCTTGAAAATTACTGCTCGTTAATCACGGAGGAAATTGGAAGAAGGCGCTAGAAACAGGTGCTGGAACTTCAAATACTCCTACTCACGACATCTGACAGCATAAGAGGAAAACAACAACAACAAACCAGTTGAGTGCCTACTCGTCTACAAAATATACAGTTAGCACCATATATCCCACCATACACACACTGCTACTTCCAGTAGTGCTGGACAGAATGTGGCGTGTGGATTAGCTTTCCCAATTAGCAGTGTCCCTCTCCACCAGGCGAACCCACTCCAACTGCAGAGGTACTTATAATTTACGTCCCCAAGTCCAGTACGAGAAGTCAACATTTTAGTCTATCTGACTTGTGTAGGTGTTGAACCCGCTACCTCGGTATCAGCATACCGAATGTTGAAGAACGAGCACTCTTATTAATTTGACCATGCTGAATTCCGGTCTTTTAATTGAATCTATAAACCAGTCAGACACGTACCCACCCATCCACACACCCATATACACACACCCACACACTCACCCACCCACATACCCACCCGTCCACCCACATACCCACCAACCCACATACCCACCCACATACCCACCCACCCACATACACACCCATCCACATACCCGCCCACTCACACACCCAGCCACCCACATACCCACCCACCCACATACACACCCACACACACCGACACACACACACCCACATACCTACACACCTACACACCCACACACACCAACACACACCCATAAACACCCACATACCTACACACCTACACACTCACACACACCCACACACTCACCCACCCACATACCCACCCATCGAAACATCCACACACACACACACACACACACCCACACACTCACCCAATCAAACACCCATTCATAAACACACCCACACACACTCACGTACACACACACCCACACACTCACCAACCCACGTACCCACCCATCCACACACCCACACTCGCCCACACACACACACACACACACACACATCACACAATCACTTAGACAACCAAACACCCACACACTCACCCGCCCACGTACCTACCCATCCACACACCCACACAATCACCAACCCACGTACCCACCCATCCACACACCCACACGAACCCACACACACACCCACACGAACCCACACACACACCCACAATTCACCCACACACTCACCCACACATTCAGACACTCACGTACCTACGTACCCACCCATCAACACACCAACACACACACCCACCCACGTACCCACCCATCCACACACCCATACACCCACACCCACACACTCATCCACCCACATACCCACCCACATACCCACCAACCCACATACCCACCCACATACCCACCCACCCACATACACACCCATCCACATACCCGCCCACTCACACACCCACTCACCCACATACCCACCCACCCACATACACACCCACACACACCGACACACACACACCCACATACCTACACACCTACACACCCACACACACCAACACACACCCATAAACACCCACATACTTACACACCTACACACTCACACACACCCACACAGTCACCCACCCACATACCCACCCATCGAAACATCCACACACACACCCACACACACACCCAATCAAACACGCATTCATAAACACACCCACACACACTCACCTACACACACACCCACACACACACCAACCCACGTACCCACCCATCCACACACCCACACTCGCCCACACACACACACACACACACACACACACACACATCACACAATCACTTAGACAACCAAACACCCACACACTCACCCGCCCACGTACCTACCCATCCACACACTCACACGATCCCACACCCACAAACTTACCCACACACTCACCCACACATCCAGACACTCACGTACCTACGTACCCACCCATCAACACACCAACACACACAGCCACCCACGTACCCACCCATCCACACACCCACACACACCCACACACACAACCACCCAAGTACCCACCCATCCACACACTCACACACCCACATACTCACCCACCCACGTACCCACCCATCCACACACCCACACACACCACACACACCCACACACACACTCACCCACACACCCACACACTCACCTAGACACCCACATACTCACCCACCCACACACACACACATCGACAACTAAACCCACCCAAGTTCCCACCCATCCACACATCCACACACACCCACCCACTACCAATCCATCCACACACCCACACACACACACACCCACACACTCATCCACCTACGTACTCACCCATGCACACTCCCACACATACCCATACACATCCACACATCCACAAACCCACACACGTACCCACCCACGTACCCATCCAGACACACACACCCACACATCCACACACTCACCCACACACTCACTAACCCACCTACAAACCCACCCATTCACACACCCACACACACTCACACACCCAAACACTCACCCACCCACATACTCACCCATCCACACACCCACCCACACACACCTACACACTCACTCAACCACCCATACACCCACCCAGCCACACACCTACACACCCTCACACCCACACATACCCACACACCTACACACTCACACACTCACCAACCAACGTACCCACCCAGCCACACATCAACACACCTCCCACCCACCTACAAAGCAATCCACCCACCTAACACCCACCCAAACACCCACACAAACCCACACACGTACTCACCCAACCTCCCACTCACCCAACCACCCACACACACACCCAATATACACTCGCGCCGACCTACGTACACACCCACACAGCCCAGCAGTCGAGTGACTGAAATGATTGAGCGCCCTAGCTAGAAAACTTCCGGTGAGCTGTCGACGGGATATCAGGACCACTTCCTACACCAGTCAGCTGGAATTCAGCATAGACTCCTTGTTCAGAAAGCACTAGCAGACTTTTTTTTGTCATATCCTTTTTACAGAACACCGCTGTCAACACCAGTATTTTACTGCAGTTGTTGATGTCTTGGCAAGTTTTACATTCAGTAGTTTGCCATTGCTTTCTGAACGACCGGCTCTCATACCAACACGTTGAAACCCAGCGTGTTGGTCTGCTGCCAAATCGATCCCCGCTGTGTTTCGAACGCGGGTACGCGGGCTCACGAATCGCATCCGTAAGCTCTTTGCCACGGAGTCAAGCAATGGCAAATTATTGAACGTACAAGTGCCCAAGAAATCAATCTGGGGTTGGGGCTGCATCGCATCTTCCTGTAAATGACATTTAATTTTAATTTTAACCTACACACCAACCCACCTACCCACCCACCTACCAACACATACACCCACCCACCCACACTACACGCATCCACCCACCCACTACACCCACCCACTACACCCACCCACACACACACACACATCAACTCTCTCACCCACGCACACACTACACCCGACCCTGCTGTATTTTTGTTTGCCGCGTAAACACCCGCTCCCAAATTTATTAAAACCCCAGACGTGTCCGCCTAGCGTGAGGTCATAAAGCTGTCAATCACTCACGATATTACTCACACCCACACATGCCCCAGGGAACACGATACAGACAACTCACGGCCTGCTCTGAGATTTTGTTTCCCACTTTCCTGCGTTTTTATTAGAGCTGAATAGGCCAAGAGGCCGATCAGATCCCTCTTAAATAAAGCCCATTTTGAAAGGTCTGAATACCAGACTGTGAAGCGATTCATTGGGGCAGATTTCGCACGAAACGCTTTTAGCATCCGATTTGAGAGAACATGAAAATGATGTGATCCCTTCAATTCTTTAATTAAAGGGAATGAACCACTTCGCGTGTTGATGGAGATGGCATACATTTCTCAGTTATGGTTCTTTATTTATAGAAATAGAAATAAGAGATCTTAGTTGATTTATTAGCTTCACTCATCGAGTGCGGGTTGCATGCTTGCTTGTAAACTACATGCGACCGGCTGGGAATTTTTTTAAATATTAATTTATTCAGTAAGTAATTTATTCATTCGCTGATGCTTTGTTGTTGGTAGAGGTGTATGTTTGTGTGGGTGTGAGTGTGTGTGTGTGTGTGTGTGTGTGTGTGTGTGTGTGTGTGTGTGTGTGTGTGTGTGTGTGTGTGATTGCGTGATTGAGTGTGTGAATTAGACAAACAATCAGACACACAGATAGACAGAAGACAGACCGCACATCTGCAGGTAGGTAGGTTGGATATTTGGTTGGTAGGTAGATAACTACTTAGATAGATTGGTATATGGGTAGGTAGGTAGGTAGGTATTAGGGACGTTCATTTGAAACCAGTTCCAATGGATTTGTTATAAAAGCATGAAAGAAACATTAACAGGTGTGGTAGAATTAAACAAAGCATTTATTTTGAATGCCGGCTCCCTGGCCGAGGAGTTAGCAGCTTTCTCCGTTAACCCCAAATACTCTCGTCGTCGACGTGAGCGCACGAGAATTAGAAGTGGTTCGAGTCGTGCCAGTGACTTATGAGAGTATGGAGCCGGTCGCTCAGAAAGTCGTGGCGTGCTGATGAGCGTAATCTAGCCTAGGAATCAACATACAGCTGAAAGATGCTGGTGTTGACTGCAATATCCTGAAACAGGATGGAAACGCGGCGAAAAAAAATTATTTTTAATGAACTGTGCACCATGGGTGGGTCAGAAGAAGTCGCCGTAGGCATTCAGGCAAGCATCCCATTGCTTAGGTAGGCGGCGAATGCCGTCCGCAAAAAAGGATTGTAGTTGCTCACTGAACCAAGTGTTTACCGCGTTCATTACGTCTGCATCTGTGTGAAATCGTTGCCCCTTGAGAGCTTTTTTAGAGGTCCGAACAAATGAAAATCACATGGTGACAAATCAGGACTATAGGCTGGATGTTGCAGAATTTCCCACTTCTTCCTTGCTAATGCTTCCTGCACAGTCTTTGCGACATGCGGACGAGCATTATCGTGCAACAAAATCACACCGCGAGAAAGCATGCCGGGTCGTTTATTCTTGATGGCTTTTTGCAGCTTGTCTAGTGTTTGCAAGTAGTGGGTAGAGTTGATGTTGACACCAGGTTCTTTAAAGTCGGCCAACAATAGCCCCTCATGGTCAAAATATGCGCTCAGCGGAAACCTGTAACTTGAATTGTTTGACTTTTGGTGATCCAGCATGCTTCCATTGCATGCTCTCTCTTTTGCTGCTCGGCTCAAAGTGGTGACACCATGATTCATCGCCTGCCACTATGCGGAAGAGAAATGCATCACCCTCCACTCTGTAACGCAGCAAGTGGTTCAAACACCATCCCATGCGTTCCTCTTTTTGGTGGTCGGTCAACATCCGTGGTACCCACTGTGAACACACCTTCCGATATTGCAGTTTCTTACGAACGACCTTTTGAATTGTCCCAATTGACACATCAAATTCTTTCGCTAGCGAACGTATGCTTCGACAACGGTTCATCTGTACTGCTGCATCAATTTTGGCTGATGGTTTTTTTCTGTTGCAACAATATGCGCTTGACCCGGCCGTCGAAGATCTGTCGTGAACTGACTTCCTTTCCGAAACATTCGTGCCCAGTCTGTCACTGTTGTCTTCGACACACATTTGTTACCGTACGCTGCCAGCATTCTTCGATGAATGTCCACTGGTCGACATCTTTCAAATGAAAGAAAAGGAATCACCGCTCTTTGAGCTTCGTTGGACGGATTTTGGATCAACCCGGCCATTTTCTCAACGGTCAGAAACAGAACCTATGCATCATGGGACGATAAGCACGTGCTCTTTTATTCATTGGTCAGTACTTATCACATAACTATGACATGATCATGTTCAACGTACGCAATTACGCGCAGTGCGGCACGAACGGATTTTAAATGAAAGCCCCTTATAGATGGGTATGCAGGTTGAAAGGTAGGTAGTTAGGTAGGTATGTAGGTTGGCATGTAGGTAGGTAGGTAGGTAGGTAGGTGGGTAGGTAGGTATGTAGATATATTGGCATGTAGGTAGATAGGTAGGTAGGTAAGTATTGTGCAGATTTGTAGGTTGGTAGGTAAGTACATTGGTAGGTAGGGCAGTAAGTATATAAGTTGGCCCGCAGGTAGGTAGGTAGGTAGGTAGGTAGGAAGGTAGGTAGGTAGGTAGGTAGGTAGGTAGGTAGGTAGGTAGGTCAATGGATCGACAGCAGGTAGGCAGGCATGCAGACAGACAGATAAACAGATATTATGTCTACAAAACAAAATTTGGTAATCTCTCCATGTACATATTTACACCACAATCTCTATTCAATGAGAAATGTCAAGCCTGTAAGTCTATGAAGCCTTTATATTATCTTCATACTCTTATAAAAGCCCCATTGTATTGTTGTCTTGTACACAATCAATCACTGCACTCAGCTTGCACTGCCTGTAAAGAATAGCCACAATCTGATCCCCGCTGCTTTCCGTAGTTTATTTATCTTGTTTCATGAAAAGGTCGGTGGCGGGAACTGGCAGTTATTAATTTCCCGTCTAAATTGTGCCTTGTGTTATTGTTTGGTTACCAATGGCAACTGGCTCTTCCATTATGTAATAGGTGTGACAGGTCGGAAACCCCGATGTCTTTTCTTTCTACCGCTTATTATCCTCACATGAAGCATAGCACTGGGGACATTCCCATGCGTGCTCCGTCCGCATCTGCAACAGTCAGTGAAGAGTATCAATACTTATGGTGCCAGTAGCAGTATGATTATACGTCCGCCTGGCCTTTCCTTGGAGTCCTGAATGTCGGCCCAGATCCTCTGGTCACTCCCTGCAGCACCATTCTCTCCAAACCATAAATTGCGAAATAAATCCGCCGTCATCACGCATCGGCACGGCACATGATGAAGATGATGAAATATGCCACCCAAGCAGATAGCACAGGTACAACAGTGAACACGCTAGCCTAGATCACGTGAAGACTATTTTTAGTAGCTGTGGGAACGAGGCCAATTCGGTTCTTGATAAATTTCTGTGTCGAGAATGTTTGTACTCGCGAGGGAGCTGGTAGGATGAGCTTATGCAATTGCTTTCCCTTATGGGTGAGTTTTGCTTTAATGTGTAGACTCGATCGCCTCCGAGGTGCATCTGGGGAAGTGAGTAACAATGACATCATCATCATCAAGTGCCTTGCCAGCTGGCGTAGACGTTCGTGTCTCTCCGCAGATCTCGGTCTTTGGTTTTTTGGTTCAACGCTGCTGATGATATTCCTCCACGCCACTCACTGTCTTTGTCCATCCAGCATCATTTCTCTTGGTCTGCCCCAGTTTCTCTTTCCCTCGATCTTTCCAGTAGTCACGATGTTCTCCAATGCCTTACTTCTCATCACATGACCACAGAAAGCTGTTTAACAAAGCATGCTGAGCATAAAAACAGAATTCGAAGATGAGAAAGTGTATTTTGACATATTGTTAATAGTTGCGTAGTCGAGAGGGTTAATGCGCTTAAACTTCCGGTGCGCCGATAGGGGGATCGTTCTCTATAAGGTCAATTAGATTTCAACGTTGACGTCTTCTTTTCAGAAAGCAATTGCAAACTACTGAAAGTAAACTTGGCAAGAACATCAATCTGGGCTTGGGGTTGATTGCAAATTCCCGCAGTATTTGTTTTTAATATGTACACGTGGTCGTGGTCTAGATTCACCTGGTAAATGATCAACAATCACAAACAAGCTGGGTGAAAAGACACAATCACGAAAGGTGACAGGATACTTGTGTGATACTTTTTTTTTTTAGTCGCCTATAGTTAATGTTTTCCGTTTGGCGGGAACTCCGCTGACACAGCACAAAGCAAATACAACACTACACACTTCCTGTCTGCACATCTCCACCCAACACGGCTGCACACTTCCTGCCTGAGTATGCCAACCCACACAACTACACACTTCCTGTTCGTGCTTCTCCGCCTAACATAACTACACATTTTCTGTGTACACATCTCCAACCAAGATTACTGCGCATTTCCTGTCTGTACATCTCCATCCAACACAGCTACACACTTTCTGTCTGCGTATATCCACCCAACATAACTAGACACTTTATGTCTGCACATCTCCACCCAACACGACTACACACTTCCCGTGTACACATCTCCATTCAACACAACTAAACACTTCCAGTGCATGCATCTCCACCCAACACTTCCCATGTACACATCTCCACCCAACACTTCCATGTACACATCTCCACCCAACACTTCCCATGTACACATCTCCACCCAACACTTCCAATGTACACATTTCTACCCAACACTTCCCATGTACACATCTCCACCCAACACTTCCCATGTACACATCTCTACCCAAACACAACCACACATTTCCAGTGCATGCATCTCCACCCAACACTTTCCATGTACACATCCCCACCCAACACAACAACACACTTCCCGTGTACACATATCCTCCAACAGAACTACACACTTCCCGTGTATACATCTCTACCCAACACTTCCGTTGCACACATCTCCACTCAACACAACTACACACTTCCCGTGTACACATCTCCAACTGTCAATCACACAAGGCCGACACAACTCAACTAACGCGTCTAAAAGGACGCAGGAATGTATTAACTATTTCTTCAGTTGTTTACCAACTCACCTTTCGTTTGTTACGTAAGTCTGCCTTTCCTCGGGGATTATTGCGAGAAAACAACAACTCAGTCCATAGTGTGTTCATAAATGTTTTCCCCCGTATAAAAATCCATAACTCATAATCAACGGAGGGAAAATTATGAGATTTACCATATAACCTTATTATTATGTACACCCAACAAAACATGGTTAGTTCTGTAGATTGTACAGCAGATCTCAGTGTGTGTTTATATGCGGTGTATAATTTACAGGTCAGAGTTGAAGTGCATATTATGAAATGTAATACATCTTCACATGGAATATTTTCTGTGGTTCACAAGAATGTTATAATGAGAAGCACGTCACATAGTGAAACGGATATGTCTTCCGTCGTTCTTAATTCACGTGCATTACTGTAAAATTGGTTTGTTAGCGTGAATTCAATACATTTTCGCCAACACATTAAAGAAATTTCACCTCTTTCGATTATTTCAGTGGCCTTTGAACTTATCAAACACATATTCCTTGGGTGGTAGTTAATATAATACGGCAGAAAAAAAAATTTATCAACGATGCAATAGATACTTTTTTTTAAAAATTGAAAGTGAATGAGGGTAAGCATTTGTGAACGCACTATAGATGTCTTGCTTCAGTATCTCCTTACCTGGGATTTCTTGCCACAAAAATACCGAGCCAAGATCTGTTACGCGAGTCTATCTTTTTGTGGTATGTGTTTCAAGAAACTCACAACTCAACCTAGGCGAGTTATTTAAATGGTTCAGTGAGAGACAAAAAGGAGCGTTAGATAAGATATGGTACACAATCAAATAAACAAGTATTATAATAGGAGTTTCCGTTTATAGAGCATTGCGGCTGCAGAAGACAGCACGAAACGAAAAAAATAACACGATAACCGTAATATGGTGATATGTCATCCTTCTATCCAAATGGGAAATCACATTTGGCGAAATATTATCCTTCGGCACTAGTATTTGTTGTGACAGAATAACAGATCATTCCAGTTAAGTTACACAAGCATCTTTTCACTGGTATTTGTTCATCATCATCTTCCACTTGTGCAGTCAAGCGTCTTGGGGAGGAATACTTGGCGTTCCAGCGCCCTATAGGTGGCATTGGATAGTGTCATTCCGTGTGTTTGGTTTGGTTCGGTTCAGCTGAGACGAATTACCCCGTTCAACCTTATCGATTTGGTTGTATTTTGGGGCCCTTATGTTGTATCTCGTTCTTCTTTCGTACATGATGTTGCTTATATCTGCTTCCTTTGAAGATGTTTGAGTTTCTGTAATTGTGTACGTTTCATCCTTGTGGTTTTACATTTCTGGACAAAGTCGCGCACTTGTTAAGGCCTGGAGTAACTGTGTACCCACCCCGTCATATGGTGCTGTTTCCTTCGCGGATGATTACCAGCAGTCGTCTCTCCTGGTGTTCCACCTATTTTCCCGTCTTGGGTTGTCTTCGAATCTTCTCGTTCTTCTTTGATTTCGTGTGTCGTCTCGATAGTTCGATCTTTGTGGAGAGCGGAAACGACCCATGAAAGCCCTTGCCACTTGTTCTTGGTCTGGGTAGCCATTTTCATCCAGTTCTAGTTGTTCTTCTGTGTATTCGTCTTCTGTCTGGATCTTTGCATTTTCTGGTTTGGCAGTTTCGTTCTGTGACTTAGCAGTTCTATTTGTTCTCTTTCTTCTTGCATCTGTTTAAGACTTTCTTCTGTCTTTTGTCTCTCTTCTTGAATTTTTGCTAGAGTTTCACCTATTTCAGTCTTTATAGCAGCCATTCGAGCGACATCTTGCTCAATCTTCCGCTGAACTTGCTTCAGTTCGTCCAGGATGCGTTGAACGGCCGTTATCTGTGTTTCTTGTGTCTTGTCTTTCTCTTCCTCCATGCTTTTGAACTGTGATCTCAGGTCATTCAGTTGGCCTTCCATTTGCGCTTTGTCACTTTTTGTAAGTCGATTGGTGGCCTCGTACTGCCTCCTAGCCTCTTTGTATGGCAGGTTGGATTTGATAGCGATCTTCATGGCTTCCTTGTTGTCTTGATGGCAGGGGCAGCTGAGGTGCCTGGCGCCGTGGTTGCCGAGGCACACTTTCTGTTAGGGTTAGCCTTCCTGAAGTCCTTGTCGGTTTTTGCTTACTGGCACTGGCTGTATGGATGGGGTCCCGAGCAGTATCTACATACCTCCACCTCACTCTTGCAGGTGGCACGGGTGTGCCAAAATTTCTGACACTTTGAGCACTGCAGCACTCTCGGTATGTAGTGCTCTGGAACTTGGTCTTGTTTGTCCCATCTAATGACTTTAAGGATCACTCCGATGTTACGATGACGACTCTCTCTCTCTCTCTCTCTCTCTCTCTCCCTCTCTCTCTCTGTGTGTGTGTGTGTGTGTGTGTGTGTGTGTGTGTGTGTGTGGGAGGGGGGGGGGCTGTTGTTCTTGCCGATGATCCTCTCAGCACTGGTGATTTTGAGTTTCTTGTTCTCCCTCGTCAGCATCTCCCTGATCTGGTCGTTGGTGAGATGGGTCTTATCTCTTTTAATGACCCATCGTTTATTTGTGCGGTGTCTGGTGGCTTCCAATAAGATGCCGTGGTGAAGCTCGATGACGGCTTTTTCTTCTTGTGCAATCTTGTGCATAAGAGCTGTGGTCATTAGGTTTTTGTTGATGGAGACCACTACTCCATCAGGTGTCTTGCGCAGCTGGCAGATGCTGTTTCTTTCCAGCTTGTTTTCCAACAGACTGAGTATCTTGTCTGTTGATAGTGCCGATAGTTTGATTCTCCAAGCTTATCTGTTTTAGCAGTATTTTGCCGGTGAAGTCATCCGTTGTTGTTGTTGTATCCTCCTGTGTGGAGGTCTATGGTAAACTGGGCTTTATCACCTTGGTGCTGTTGAAAACTTCCCGGCTGCTACTGGCTTCTGTTGTGGTCTCTTCAGCGACGGGAACGGCTTCAGCTGGTGCATGAGTTGGACTGCTGTTTGTAGAAAATTGGCCCAGTCGTCGCAGCGGCCTTCTTTGCCTCTACCTTCTTCTTCCCGGCTGCATGTAGTGCGGGTCTCTGCGCGGCACTTTTAACGCGAGGCATCCTCTGCGTTATCCGATCGTGATCTGTTCTCGATAGAGCCAGCGAGGCAAACGTAGAATGTCTTTGATGTCGTCAATCCATTTTCTTCTCTGGCGTCCTCTTGCTCTCGTAGCAGATGCTCTTTGGTGTAGAGCCAGTGCTGGTAGTTGATGGTGCTGCATTCTAACGAGAAGGCCAAACCATTTGATCTTAACAACATTTCTTACTCGATCTCCGAAAGTTAAGCTGACAGCTCTTCTCAAGCATCTCATCTCACGGGTGTTGATTTTGTGAAAGTGTGATTTGGATTGTGTCCATGTTTGACACTGGTAGCACAGGGTTAGTATGAATATGCTATTTATTATCTGTCGCTTTGCTGACATAGGTATATTTGGATGTTTCAGTATGGGTGATAGTTGATGTATAACCACCCTTACTTTTTGACTTCTGATTTCGATTTCTCTGTCTATTCTGCCATCTTCTGTGATCATACTTCCAAGATATTTGAATTCTTTAACTTGTTTCAGGGATGTGTTATTTATCTGGTATTTGTTGCCATAAAACAACAACCGAGCCTGATTAAGATACACTACAACTCTCTCTTTTCATATTCTTTGTTGAGATGAGTTGAGTTGAGTTGAATTACGTTGAGATGAGTTGAGGCAAGAAACGACATCACCGCACTCAGGACATTCCCACGCGCGCTACTTTCCCTCGTTCAACAGCCAGCGAAGAGTCATACAGCTAATTATTCCAACTTCCATCTGATTGAAAGTTCTCCTGTTCTTCCCTCTCAGTTGTGAAATTCGTCCAGAGCCTCTGCCGATCCCCAACTGTTTGTTACGACACTTTAACAACGCACCTTGGGTGTGTTGTGTATTTCTCTCAATCGCTGATATTTCTAGCCACAAAGTAACACCTCAGCATGTGTAAGATACGCAACTCTGTTGGTATTTGTTGCGACTGACAACCATATAATAGCAAATCGAGCAGTAGAGTAGTCGAACACGTACCAGTGTGGGTGGGCAAGCCAGTTAATCATACTTCAGGAATCCCTGTAAAGTCGACAGGTCATAATACGCCGAGCTTGGCAATCTCGAGACCTCTGCTTTCTAGCCATCATAAAGTTAACAAAGGAAAGGTCATCATACAGTTAACAAATCAAGGGGCATCATAAAGTGAACAAAGAAATTGTCATCATAAATCTAACAAAGTAAATGTCATCATAAAGTTAACAAAGCAAAGGTTATTATAAAGTTAACACAGCAAAGGTCATCATAAAGTTAACAAAGCAAATATCAAGTTAAAGATAACAAAGAAACATCGTGTCGTATATTGTATTCCACGAACAAATAGCGATTGCTCAAATATAAAACAACTTGCATAACAACCACCAACATTGGCCACATCAGCGGGAGATGTATCACTAAGGTAAGGACCAGAACAGGACAAGGAAAAACTGCATTTTGTAAAGTGGAAAACGTCTTATGAAATAATAAGTCCTTGCCACTGGAGGAGAGAGATAAAGCAATCTTGTGTGTTACATAAAACATTCTGGCCGCGGCATTATGCATAGTATACCTGAACGGGCTGTAGGTTTGTCGAGACTTCTGTCTGTTCCACTTTTCACATGGGGCAGTGATGAGCATTTTGTATTATATTGAATGACACAGGAACGGAGCATAATAGGGCGAACCTTTGCGTGAAGTTGGAACCGCGACTAACTAACTAACTAACTAACTAACTAACTAACTAACTAACTAACTAACTAACTAACTAACTATTGACTAACAGACCAATTAACTAACTGACTAACTAACTGACTGACTAACTGACTAAATAACTAACTAACTAACTAACTAACTAACTAACTAACTAACCGACTAACTAACCGACTAACTAACTAACTAACTAACTGACTGACTGACTGACTAAATAACTGACTAACTACCTAACTAAATAACTAATTAACTAACAGACTGACTGACTAACTAACCGACTGACTAACTAACCGACTAACTAACTAGTCGACTAACTAACCGACTAACTAATTAACTAACTAACCGACTAACTAACTAGCTAACTACCTAACTAACTAACCGACTAACTAACTGACTAACTAACCGACTAACTAACTACCTAACTAACTAATTAACTACCTAACCGACTAACTAACTGACTGACTGACTGACTAACCGACTGCTAACTAACTGACTAACTAACTAGTCGACTATCTAACCGACTAACTAATTAACTAACTAACCGACTAACTAACTAGCTAACTACCTAACTAACTAACCGACTAACTAACTGACTAACTAACCGACTAACTAACTACCTAACTAACTAATTGACTAACTAACTGACTAACTAACCGACTAACTAACTACCTAACTAACTAATTAACTACCTAACCGACTAACTGACTGACTGACTGACTGACTAACCGACAAACGAACTAACTAACTAACTAACTAACTGACTAACTAAGTTAGTCTTAGTTAGTCTTTCCTCTTGATCCTAAGGCGGCGCATAGGGCAGAAGTAATGACTCTCCATGTCTGGCGGTTCGCTGCTACCCGTTGTAGATCTTGGATGTTCACTTGGCCGTTGAATGAGCCTTCTCTGATGATGGTTCTACGCAAGATTTTAAGTTTCGTATGTTTGCTGAGTGTCTTTGACTTTCAGATGTTTGACAGTTTATTGAAGGCACCAGATCCCAGTGCGATTCTAGATAATATTTCTGGCGTTGAGACCCCTGTAGATGTCATTATGCTTCCTATGTATGTGAAGCTGTTGACTTTTTCAACTGACTAACTAACCGACTAATTAACTAACTAATGGATTAACTAGCTAACTAACTAACATGAAACAAGTTCATATGGCAACAAACCACGGACAATTAGTTTTTAAAATAAAGCAAAAATAGGCTCTGACCTCAGAAATGTGGTTAATGATGCAATTTCTGTGGACGAAAGGCCTAGATCCCTGGCCAAGGAGTTAACGACGTTGTTCGTAATCCCGTATATCCACGTGGGGAAAACAGCTGCGGGAGATTCAGTAGCTGATAGCGTCGCTGCTGGTAACTTACGGAGGTAAGCGAGTCGGTCGTTCAGAAAGCAATGGCAAACCACTGAACGTAAATTTGCCTAGTGCATCAACAGCAGTTGAAAAATGCTGGTGTTGACTGCAACGTCCTGTAAGGGATATGCAACATTTAAAAAGGCCTAGATGAGTACTCTAACTGTTTTGAAATAGGCTTAGAAACAAAGACATATTACAACAACCATCAAAATTAGGCGATGGTTATGTTTGACCATGTGAGGAAAAGTCGGCGTCTATGGATTAGAGGGTTAGTGACTCGCAGTTTCACAATCCCTTGACACACCTAGTCGAGGGTTAGAAATTAGCCGCGGGCGATTTGAAAGCATATAGCTTTGCGTTGATTGCTATGGTTTGAGGCGTCGGCAGTTTATAAAAAAATAGTAAAGTAAATAAAATAGGTTGTGTGTCCTTTGCAGGACGTCGCGAGCAAACCAAGGTTAATTTTCTAGAAAATTGTGCGTTCAGTAGTTTGCCATTGCTTTCCGAGCAAGAAGTCAACGTTTGTGTCCAACTGACCGGTGTTTGGAATGAACCCGCTACCCGACTGGCAGCAAACTAGAAGTTTAAGTGTGAGCGTCTGAAACCATGCGGCTAGGCTTCCCTCAATGGCAAACAGCTGAACGTATATTTGCCTAGTAAATTACAAATAACCAATGAATGCTGGGATTGACTGCATCGCCATAAAACAAAATGCAACCAAGTTTTAACAAGAAGACACACAAACTGGAACATGTTGTGACAACAGGAAAAATTTAGGGAAAGAAAGACAGATGAAAACAGCAAGAGAAGACTCGAACAGTCCTTTGTCATGACCAAACAAAAGTTTCACCACAGGAAAAGAAAATGGGCTTTAAAAGCAAGCGAATCGTCTTCATTGCAACGGGGTTTAACCCATAGGCCTATAATTCGGTCTCTTTCTCCAGCGACGACCCCGGGAGTCTCCAAGAAAACCGCACTCGTTAACCAACGACGTAGCCCGGAATCGAACCCATAACCTTCGGAGTGCGATCCCGGCGGCTGAATGACTCCACGACAGAGACTGCTCATGCTACGAAATCATACAGTTCATAAGTAAACACACATAGTATTGTTTGGCGCTCATAGAAAAGAGAAGAAGGAATTAGAGACTAGAGGACGCACTAGACAACATAACATTTGAAAGATATATTTATCGACCGGGATTCGAACCTCCAAATGGCGACGGCGCCTCGCTGCAGGAACAAGTGTACTTCGACGCATGACCATCTACTTCCTTCTTCTCTCTTCAATGAGCGCCAAACAATACCATGTGTGTTTACTTATTAACTGTCTTAGTGGCCTCAACGGATTCCCCAACTGATTTCCGCGATTTCCATGCTATCGGAGATCAGAAACTGTGGAGACGCATGATAACCCACGCCAGACGGCACGGCGCTTGATGATGACAGCAGCGTGACACAATACTTCCTGCCTCTGACCTGAATACGTAGGTTAAGTTTCACGGTTCGTCTTTTACCTACAGATGTGTCGGCCACAGAAACCTGCACTTCAGCACTGGGTGTTGACGGGACATTCTACTGTACAGGAAACGAGCGGTGGAGTAGGTAATCTGCTCAATCTGTGTGGGCGTGTTCATCAATTATACTTCCTACAAAGCTGCTACCCACACACAACGTAGATTGTGTGGAGCTACACACTGTCATAAGGATCTGTTAGATGTTATTTTACACAGTTAAGAAACTACGCTGACAAAAGTAAGTTGAGCATATTTGATTGTTCGTTTCTGTTTGTGGTCCTATCTGCAGGTAGTAGATACCATTGTTAGGCGTGTCTTTTTCTTTTGTCGCACTGTTTGACGTGAAGCTCAGTAGCGAGGAGGTAAATATAGTTTTGTCTGTGTTTGGCTTGTTTTGTTGCGTGAGCTAACGACATATTTGATTTTGTCAATGTCTTGTTGACTCCATCTAGCCAACTCTTCCTGGCTCGTCCTCTCGCCTTGTATCCCCATGTTCTCACGTAGAACGCTCTAGCCGCTAGTTAATCTCGTTCACTCTAGCTAAATGTCCTAACCATTTAATTCTTTGTGTTCTTTGCCTTCCACTTCTTCTTCGTTCCATGGAAGTTCGTCACACCAAGTTACACACCTCACAGGTCAGTGTGTCTGACTTCGGCACACATCTGTGTCAGGTTAGATACATTCCACCCAAGAGAAAGGATTCAATCTATCCTTGTGTAGGATTTATTTTTCTTAAAAATGTTGCCAGGGAGGATGCCTTACGGCCAACTCTTTGCGATTTCCAGCTGCGGTGGGATTTTTAACGTTCACAACTTGCACACTGGACATCCAGTTTCTTGCCCTTATCCTAGAAGGAAGAACGAAACGACAGATATCATTAGAGGCCAACAGTTCTTGCAAAAATATCCAATCCTTTGCAGGGATAGTACCGACGACCTTCTGAGTCTAAGACATGAGTGTGTGAATATTTATGTTGTATAACTGAGATTGAAGAATGTTGGCTGGCTTTGAACTCAAGCCTAGTCCATACACGTGCTACTACTTCTGGTGCTCTGGGTTGATGTTTGCGTGTGGACTATCTTTCTCTATTACCTGTGTCCCTCGCCATCAGGCGAACCCAGTCTGTGACTTCACAGGTACTTGTAATTTTACGTCCTGAAGTCAAGGACGAGAAGTCAACATTTTATTCCAACTGACCGGTGTAGGGGATGAACCCGCTACCTCGGCATCAGCACACCGGATGTTTACGAACGACCGCTCTTATCCATTTGGCCATGCTGACCGTATTTCTTGTGATTTTTATTTCCAGATTTTCAGCTTAGTGTTTCATGTTTGTTTGTTTGTTTGTTAGCCATTGATATAGATCTGTCTGTCTGTCTGTCTGTCTGTCTGTTTATCTGCCTGTCTGTCTGTCTGTTTATCTGCCTGTCTGTCTGTCTGTCTGTTTATCTGCCTGCCTGCCTGTTTAACATGCAGCACGGCGTGTGTATATGTATATTGTTGTGGCCAAGCTTCCAAATGATGTAGACACAGTACATACACATGCAGGTCATAAACACCACTTCTGTCAGTGACGAAACGTCGACAAGGTCCCTGGTGTGGGGACGTGACGCGCCCTGACACCCTCCCAAAATTAATCCCCCGCGGAAAGGTTAAGGGCAAACGGAAAAGAGGAATTGTGGGCATATCTCGCTGCATCTCGTCAAGCTCCCTCTTCTGAGTGGTATGACGTCATATGAAGTGAATAAATGAATTATGCTTTTAGCTGAATATAGACTAAGTGGCTACGGGGCTTCATACGCTCGTGTTTAAACTTCCGGTGCACTGAAGGGGCTCAGCGCTGACATCACTCGAAGCAGCTGTCGCAGTGTGGGGTGTCGGGTTTGGTTAGAACCTGACTAACAAGATTAACTATAAAATAAATTAAGCAAGAGCTTAAATTCTGATAATTGTCTGGTGTACATTTTTATGAAGCTGTCGACTTCAGAGACTTACTGGTCCGAAAGAATAGCCCCCCCCCCCCCCCACCAACCCCTTTTTTCTGCTTGGAATTCAACCCAGCTCCTTGTCTTAGCAGACAAGCTCGCTACCACCACGCCACGGCGGCTCAGTTCTTCAATATCATTATCCAGTGACATGTCCTCGCAGAACTTTGCTACCAAAATCATGTAAGAACTTTGGGCCCCAGAAGGTCTGGGTAGGGCCCCGGTTGGCTCAAACTTCGCCCCACAATTCCCAAACTCTTCCATTATTTCCTTACGTCTCTTGTACTCTGTTGGCAAATGGTATGCAAAACATCTACAACAATTGTTGGACATTGTAGTAACAATGAGTGCAAAGAAAGGACTCTTTGAATATCAAGAAAACAGAAACAATGGTTATATCAAAGTAACAATGTGATACCAAACTATGGGATAACAATAGAAGAGAAAATGCTTAACCAGGTAGATATATTTCAATATCTAGGGCAAGTATAACATCCGGTGGAAGGTACACAACAGAGATTAAGAGCAGAATAGGGCAAGCAAAAGCTGCGTATCAGAAAATGAAAAGTATTTTATGTAATAAGTCACTATCATTGAATGTAAACGAACGAGAGTACTGAAGTGATATATAGAGACTGTTTTGCTGTATGGCAGTGAATCTTGGAATGTAAATGAACAAATTAGGAAGAACTTGTAGCAACATAGATGTGGTTCCTGAGACGAATGTTGCGAATTCCATGGACTGCCAGGGTAACTAACGACGATTGCCTAAAAGAGGCTAATGAAACTAGAACATTATATACAACAATAAGGAAGAGACAAACATCTTTCTTTGACCATATTATGAGAAGAGGGACTATAGAGAACATCGTGATAGCTGGAAAGATCAATGGGAAGAGAGGCAGAGGCAGATGCAGACCAAGAGAAATTATGCTGGATGGATTGAGACGGTGGCATGGAGGAATATCATCAGCAGAGTTGATCCAGAACACCAAAGACCGAGATCTGTGGAGAGACATGAACGCCTACGCTAGCTGGCAGGACTTTTGATCTCTTCTTCTTCTTCAGCGTTCCGAGCCATTGAGGTTCTTTGCTGCAGATACAATCCGTCTCCATTCGTCTCTCTGGTGGACCTTCTCTTGCCAGTTGTTGATTCCAAGTGCTTGTAGGTCTGTATATGTATTATCTCTCCGCCGTCTTCTTGGTCTACCTCGGGGTCTATGGTCATTTATTTCCTGAGTGTAAGCGAGTTTTGTTTCCCTATTATCTTTCTTTCTATATGCCCCAGCCATTGTAGTCTATTAGCCTTCATGATACCAGTGATTAGCGGGGACTTAAACAGATAATAAATGTCTTTGTTACTTCTTTTCCACTCTCCACTTTGTGTATCCCTAATGGGTCCAAAGATGCGTCTTAAAATTTTGTTCTCAAAGGTTTGTAACAAGGCTTCGTCTCCTTTCGTTGTACTCCAGGTTTCAGAGCCATACAGCACAACTGGTCTGATCAGTGTTTTGTATATTGTGATTTTGGTGTTACGAGATAGCGCATTTGATTTTAGAAGATGTTGTAGTGCATAGTATATCTTATTTCCAGAGTTGATTCTAGATTGTATTTCTTCCCTTATGATGTTGGAGCAGTTGAAGATTGTACCCAGGTATTTGTATGTTTCCGTTCTTTTAATGGTCATATTATCTATTTGTATGTGGCCAGAGTTTTTAGCCATTCCGTCTCTTGAAATTACCATATATTCTGTCTTATCTTGGTTGATAACCAGCCCCATCTGTTGGGCTTTTTCCTTTAAGTGAGTCAATATTTCCAATGTCTTTTGTTCACTTTGCCCTATAATATCTATATCATCTGCATAACCAAGCAGCTTGGATGTTCCTCCAATATCACATTCCTCCTTTACCTTCCTTACAACTTTCTCTAGAGCCAGATTGAAGAGTAGCGGCGATAGTGCATCACCCTGTCTCAAGCCAGATGTTATTTGGAAAGGGTCTTATTTCCTGCCTTTATATGTTACTATATTATAAGTATCTTCCATGCATAGTCTGGTCATGTTGATTAACTTCCTTGGTATTCCAAATTCCTGCATAGCATTCCATAGACTATTCCTACGGACACTATCATAAGCCTTTTTGTTGTCTGGTGTGTCCTCTAATGTCCACATCAATCTCCTACTTCTATGAAAGCGAATCAATACTTATGAATTTGTTTATGTGCTGTCCCCGTAGCCCCAAAGGCCCCTAACAATTGATATCAGAACTAAGACGGTCCACAGCGTGTTTCCACAATGTGGAAGTTTATTGATAACGCTACTCGGATTTCAAAATATTTACAGACGTCGCCTAGATACGGTGTCCGGCTATCTACAATCTGAAGTCAGCCCTAGTAGGGGGGAGTTGGGAGTGCCCTGTGTGGGCGTTTAAAGAATTCAAACTATGACTAACTCCACTTCTATCTCTGACGGCGGGAACTGTGTTGACTTTAATATAAGAAGGTAGGTCATAGAATAGATAGAGTGAATAGAGTCATTTAAATGACTGTTATATACTTCTCAGTTGTGATAGGGTTGTAATTATAGTTTCATAGACTGACGGGGAGAGCTATGTTTCCTCTGTTGTTTGTGGCAGTGGTTTTCAACCTGTGTGCTGTGGCGCTTTGGGTGTCATGAGTGACGAACAGGGGCGTCGTAGGTGAGCGTAGAGTTTAATCTCTTCTTTTAACTTCTTCTTCTTCTACTACTACTACTGCCACTACTACTACTACTACTACTACTACTACTACTACTACTACTACTACTACTACTACTACTACTACTACTACTACTACTACTACTACTACTACTACTGTAGCTGCTACTGCTTCTTCTTTTTCTTCTTCTTCTTCTTCTTCTTCTTCTTCTTCTTCTTCTTCTTCTTTTTCTTCGTCATCGTGGAAATTAAGACGTAGAAATGTAAAGAAACTAGTAGTCAAGTAGACAGTATTGGCAACTCCAGAGCCTGTCCTCAAATAGAGCGGGTGTAGGCCAAACCACTTTTCTCTGTTCTGTGTATGTTGGACACTGCAGTAAATGTTTATCTGTTGTTTTAGCAGTTATACAATTACATTCATCCATGTCTCCTATCTTTAATTTATTAAATACTAGCTGACCCGGCCCGGCTTCGCCCAGGCCCTGGAGGGGATCTATCTATCTATCAGTCTGTCTGCTTGTTTGTCTGTCTGTCTGGCTGACCCGGCCCGGCTTCACCCAGTCCCTAGTGGGGAGCATCTCATTTAATTCATATAAGTAGTCATATAAGCTCTCCCGTTCCCGACTATCTGTCTATCTGTCTGTCTGACTGGGCCCGGCTTCACCCAGTCCCTGGTTGGGAGCATCTCATTTAATTCATATACGTAGTCATATAAGCTCTCCCATTCCCGACTATCTGTTTGTCTGTCTGTCTGTCTGTCTGTCTGTTTGACCCGGCCCGGCTTCACCCAGTCCCTGGTGGGGAGCATCTAATTTAATTCATATAAGTAGTCATATAAGCTCTCCCGTTCCCGACTGTCTGTCTGTCTATCTGTCTGACCGGCGTGGTTTCGCCCAGCTCTTGGCGCACAGTAACTTAAAAGAATGTCCTTCCACACACCATTCAATGAAAACTGTAGAAAAAGATGGGTTGCAATGTTATGCATTATGCATTATTTTTATGAAAACTTTGAAAATGCCTTAAAGATTATATCATTATTTATTATAACTCATATGCCTGAAAATAACTATAGACAAACAGTTTAACAATAGTGCAAGTAAGTCCAACAATATGACTATAAAGTATATAGAAATGTTATTAAAAGTTATGCCCCTTGAAATAACTTTTCTAGAGTGAAGTCCCCCTGCTATATAAACATTATATAATGAAAATGGAAAAGTAAATGTTATTAAATAAGTCGAAGATTTTACATTAAGAAATTATTATAGTCGGTTGCAAATGAAATCAAATCAAATCAAATCAAATCAACTTTATTAGGGTCACAAATTGGGCGCGCAGGCCCGTCTTACATTCGGCCCTTCCAATCACTCGTCTTTCGTTCATCAAGAGCATTATACATTTACATAGGAAGAAAAATAAACATTGTGAAATGAATGTTGTAAACATAAACAAGGCTAATTACCATGTTATGAAGCCCATCTCCCACCTATCCATACATCACCCCACCCACACAACACCCCCACCTACCCACACACACGCGCACCAAGGGACACATACACACCCCCACCTACCGACACACACGCACACCAAGGGACACATACATACCCCACCAACCGACCCATCCCCCTCCCGCACATCCCCCACCGACACACACTGCCCTCACCTGATCCCCCAACCAAAACACACTCGCCACCCACAAACATTCCCCCACCAACCCACACATCCCACGCCCATCCACATACACATCCTACCCCACACATCCTCTCCCCACCCACACCTCAAACCACCCATCCCCCAGCCACATCTCCATCGACAACATATTCCCCACCCATGCACACAATCCCCCACCAACCCACACATCGCACATCCACTCACACATCCCCAAACTATACACACACATCCCCACCAACTGATATGTCCCTACCCCCCCCCCCACACACACACACACACACACATCTCCCTAACCACCCATACATCCCCAATCCACTCACACACACCCCAACACCCACACATACAACTTCCACCCGCCCACACATGCCTTAACCTAATCCCCCACCACACAATCCCCCACCCGCACATCACATACACCCCCTACCACGCACTATTCCCAACCCACGCACCACACACACACATATCCCTCACCAACACATCCCCACTTACACACCACACACATATCCCTCACCCAGATACCACACAATATCCCCACCCACACCCACACAGATACCCTTACCCATCCACCCCACATACTCACACACCACAAAAATCCCCCACCCACACACACATACCTCACCCACACAATATCACGAACCAACACACCACACACCTCTCCCCACCCACACACGCATTCCCTACCCGTCCACCAACACACACTCACTCACGCATACATCCTCCACTACGCACCCACACCCCCCCCCCACCCACCCACTCCCAACCAAACATCTCTCGATCACAATACCCCTACCCCCACACACACAAATGAATGAAAGGAAGACGTGTAGAAAATTTCATCTCAATCGGATGTACCGTTATCGAACGCATCCAATACAAAAATCCCCACACACAAACAAACATACACTCTGTTTTATAGATATAGACTAGCTGACCCGGCCCGGCTTCGCACAGGCCCTGGCGGGGATCTATCTATCTATCTATCTATCTATCTATCTATCTATCTATCTATCTATCTATCTATCTATCTATCTATCTATCTATCTATCTATCTATCTATCTATCTGTCTGTCTGTCTGTCTGCTTGTGTGTCTGTCTGTCTGTCTATCTGACCCGGCCCGGCTTCGTCCAGCTCCTGGTGGGGAGCATCTCATTTAATTCATATAAGTTGTCATATAAGCTCCCGTTCCCGACTATCTGTCTGTCTGACCCGACCCGGCTTCGCACAGCTCCTGGTGGGGAGCATCTAATTTAATTCATATAAGTAGTCATATAAGCTCCCGTTCCCGACTATCTATCTGTCTGTCTGTCTGTCTGTCTGTCTGTCTGACCTGGCCCGGCTTCACCCAGTCCCTGGTGGGGAGCATCTCATTTAATTCATATAAGTAGTCATATAAGTTCCCGTTCCCGACTGTCTGTCTGTCTGTCGACCCGGCTGTCTGTCTGTCTGTCTGGTCTCTCTATCTATCTGTCTGCCTGTCTGCCCGTCCGTCTCTCCCTCCGTCTATCCCACCCTCTCTATCTATCAGGTCAGATCTATCTATCTATCTATCTATCTATCTATCTATCTATCTATCTAGCTATCTATAGCTTTTGATTTGATTTGATTTGATTTAGCCAGGGGACTTAACCTAAGATATAGCAATGCTACTAAAAGTTATATCCCTTTATAGAATATTTCTTATGTTCAGTCATGTAATTACAAAATAAAATTTTAGTAAGTAAATAGATGATTGCCCCCTAAGAAACTTACAGTTGGTTGCACTGGAATGAAAGGAAGACGTGTAGAAAATTTCATCTCAATCGGATGTACCGTTATCGAACGCAGCAAATACATCCCCAACCACAAACATACAGTCTCTTTTATAGATATAGATGTAAAAAGTCTTAAAAGTCGAGAGGATCGACTTCATTGCCCCGGACTTTATCCCATATGGCGCGGTCTCTTTACGCAGGGCGACCTGCGGAAATCATCGCACAAAGCACTCCGTAACTCCGGCGACGACTCCCAGGAAACTCCGATAAAAATCCACTCGTGAACCGAAAGACGTAGAATCGGAATCGAATCCATAACCTTCGGAGTGCGAGGCAAACGACTTGTCCACATCGCCACGGAGACTCCCTGTAGTCTATAGTCTATACACGTGCTATTATTTTTAGTGCAGTGGCGTGATTTTTTCTTTCCCTCATTACCGGTGTCTTTCGTCAAAGGGCGCACCCACTCTGAGGTACTTGACTTTTACGTCCCCGAGATAAGGACGAGAAGTCAACATTTTAATCCAACTGACCGGTTTAGATGTTGAACACCTTACCTCAGTGGTTCTTATCCATTCGGCCTTGCTGACCTCCTTTGGCTGTGTACATTCAACTTGAATCTATAATTTATGTTTCTGGAATCATCAATCCTTTTAGAAAGAGTATTTGATATTTCTGACAATATTTAGCCTTGTATCATTAGCGAATGGTTACGAACGCAAATCTGAATCCCGCATACCACGTTAGAAACACAACTAGGGGGAGATTTGGAAGCAGGCCGCCTTGCGCTGGTTTGTATTCAAAGTATAAATACCGGCTGTTCAGAAAGCAATGTCAAACTACTAAGCGTAAACTTGCCAAGAAATCACAAACAGCCACACACAAAAATGTTGGGGTTGGCTGCGACGTCCTGTGAAGAATATTATTATCATCACCAAGTGCCTTGACAGCTGGAGTAGGCGTTCATGTCTCTCCACAGATTTCGGTCTTTGGTGTTCTGGATCAATTCTGCTGATGGTATTCCTCCATGCCACCGTCTCAGTCCATCCAGCATCATTTCTCTTGGTCTGCCTCTACCTCTCCTCCCCTCGATCTTTCCAGTTGTCACGATAGTTCTCCAATGCCTCTCTTCTCATCACATGACTAAAGAAAGCTGTTTGTCTCTTTCTTATTGTTGTATATAATGTTCTAGTTTCATTAGCCTGTTTCAGGCAGTTGTTATTAGTTATTCTAGCGGTCCAAGGAATTCGCAACATTCGTCTCAGGAACCAGATCTCTGTTGCTTCTAATTTCTTCTTAATTTGTTCATTTACATTCCAAGATTCACTGCCACACAACAAAACTGGTTCTAAATCAGGATATAAAGGGTATGCAACTAACTAACTAATATTTGTAGTTGCTATTACTAAAATTATTTAGCCTTGATGACAATGTATTTGATATTTCTCTAGGAAAGAAAGTTGAGGAAGAAAGACACTATTCAGCCTACCTCTCAACAGTGTGACCTAGTATATGCGAAGTTTTATCTTGTCAGAGATATACAAAAGTAAGTGCTCAAAGTTACTAGTGCTTGTAATGTACCAGGGGGTTTCAAATAACAACCTGCAAAGTGTATAGAAATTACAATAACCTTGCCGTTGTCTTGTAACCTGTCAATATTGTTCTTAAGGATGCCAAGAGTGTTAAGTACGTGACATCGCGATGCAGACGAAAACGGTGATTTCATAAGGACAAGTTAAAGATGGCCGCCCCACTTTTGACCTGCGCCAAAGATGAACAGTGTTCTGGTAACCGTTTTTGTTTTTTAGTGAAGGGGCGACACCTATAGAAATTCATCGGCTAATGAAGGTCCAGCATGGTGATGCATGCCTGTCAGCCCAGAATGAGTGGAGTAGGAAGTTTCAAGACGGCGTGACTTCTGTGACAGACTTTTCGGTCCGATGAAGAGGTACGGCATGTGGTGCATGAGTGGTTACACACGCGATCAAGAGAATTATATTTAAACAGGAATCCAAGTACTTTATCGGACGCTGGAAGACTTGCGTTGAACGCAGTGGTGACTACATCGAAAAATGATACATTTGTCCTTTACTTTTTTTTTCTTCAGAAAATATTCACGCAAAAAGAAGGCATTTAAAGTTTTATTTTGAA
The DNA here is from genome assembly GCA_014155875.1 of Cepaea nemoralis. NCBI lineage: Eukaryota > Metazoa > Mollusca > Gastropoda > Stylommatophora > Helicidae > Cepaea > Cepaea nemoralis. Next base: position 84,378 of record JACEFZ010016086.1, read on the forward strand.
TCCCCCCTCTTATGTAACCTGTAGACGTTACTTCATGACTATTGCAAACTGGTTAGTGCATTAATATGCCTAGTTGGGAGGGTGGGGGTGATTTATGCATTGCCAAAACACTAGACGGGTTCAAATCCCTAGCTGTTTCCTTTTTTTTTTCTTTTTTTTTTCTAGAAATTGATGGGGAATTGCAGGGCAGGAAAGCAGGCCACTTCACTTCATTATGGTGTAGCCTAGTATATGTGAAGGCCTACATTTTCACTAATTGACGACGACGCAATCTAGCTGAAAGTACAAGAGTACTTAGCCCACACAGATACTCACAAAATGCATGCTTGTAAACTTAGATACTTGTGTACCACGACCTCCCTTCTTATCCGTTAATGAGTTCAACCATCCTGTTTACGTCTCTCTCTTGATCTGTCTGTCTGTCTGTCTGTCTGTCTGTCTGTCTGTCTGTCTGTCTGTTTCTCATATATGACTGTGTTTCTCATGTTTGTCTGTCTTGTTTCTCGTGTCTGTCTGTGTGTCTGTCTCTCATATCTTTCTATCCATCTGTCTCTCATATCCGTCTATCTGTCTCTCATATATGTCTGTCTGTCTCTCATATCTGTTTATATGTCTCTCATATATGTCTGTCTGCCTCTCATATCCGTCTATCTGTCTCTCATATATGTCTGTCTCTCATATCTTTCTGTCCGTCTGTCTCTCATATCTGTCTGTCTGTCTCTCATATCTGTTTCTCTGACTCTCATGTCTGTTATCTATCCGTCTCTCATATCTGTCTGTCTGTCTCTCATATCTGTTTCTCTGACTCTCATGTCTGTTATCTATCCGTCTCTCATATCTGTCTGTCTGCATGTGTGTTTCTCATGTCTGTCTGTGTGTCTGTCTCTGCCTTTCTCATGTCTGTTATCTATCCGTCTCTCATATCTGTCTGTCTGTCTCTCATATCTGTCTGTCTGTCTCTCATATCTGTCTGTCTGTCTCTCATATCTGTCTGTCTGTCTCTCATATCTGTCTGTCTGTCTCTCATATCTGTCTGTCTGCATGTGTGTTTCTCATGTCTGTCTGTGTGTCTGTGTTTATGTCTGTGTTCGCGCTGTAAACTAACAGCCATTCATTTTTTAATCTGCCATCTATCCATCAAATGATCCATCCGTCTATGCACTCGTCTATCTATCAATTCATTCATTCAACCACACATTCATCAGTCCATCCATCCATACATTCATCCATCCTTCCAATAATGTATCCATCCACACAACTATTGACCCACCCACCAATCACCCTCCAACTATCTATCAATCAACTCACACATCCATCAGTCAATTCATCGATCTAACCATATATTCACCTAACCTTCCATCCATCAATTAATCCACCCCTCTACCCACCCATCCATTCATCCACATACCCACCTCTCAGTATATCTATTCATACATTCCGCAATATATTAATCCATTTATCAATTCATTCCTCTATCCACTTGTCCGTTAATCTAATCTTTCATTGGTCAGTCCATCCATATCCATCTATCCTTCCTTCAATCCATCATCAGTCTATCCGCCCATTCATCCATCTATTCAATATCCACTCGTCAAACCATCTTTCCATCAATCCATCCATCCATTCTTCACTCAGTTCATCAATGTAGCTATGGATCCAACTATCCAAATATCCATCCATCCAACCAACGGAACAAGCATCCATCTATGCATTCATTCATTCGTCCAACCATTCATTAGCCTACAAAATGCCCCTAACCTTCTCCATTCCATTAGACCATTACCCCTACCTCTTTCAACCCCAGAAGAGAAGTTATATTGGGGTCCATCCTTGGCTCAGATTAATAACCCTGTGACTGAGTCAGCCACACGTAAGATATTAATTTGAAGGTGACTGTTGTACAAAGATTGTAATGTGCCACTTACACATCTCTCGAATGTAAGACGGGCCTGCGTGCCCAATTTGTAACCCTTTTAAAATAAAGTTGAATTGAATTGAATATCTTCTTATATCTCCACAGGTGACCTACATCCGCCGAACCAAGAACCTCCAACTCTCCAACACCTACCTCAACGAGACACCTCTGTAAATCATGGGGTCAGGCGAAGGATCCGGACAAGGAGGAGTCTGCCCCGGACTTCTATGGTCAATACTTTGGTTCCTGATCCTCATCTTCCTAGGATGGCCAATCGCCTTTTTCATCGCCTGGCTGTACGTTCTACTCATCCCATTTTCGGCATGCATTTCGCCATTGAAGGGAGTCTGCGACGCCATTCTCAAACTGGTACAGTTACCTTTGACCTGCGCAGAAGGTATTGTGGGTATGAAGCCCCTATGTGGATAGCTGGTTCCGGGTGTAGTCAAATAGTTTAAAATTAATACTTTGTTTCGTTATCAAATATGAAATATTGTTTCGTTAGCAAATATAAAATATTGTTTCGTTATCAAATATAAAATATTGTTTCGTTATCAAATAAAAATAATTGTTTCATTATCAAATATAAATTTATACGTTTGCTGTAAAGGCGTTTAGTGATTTTGTAAATAGTAATTAGAGAACCATTTGAGGATAACTGATAACTGATTGAGACCCGTAAGACAGCTCATAAATAAACACACAGGTATTGTTTTAGCGCTGATAGAACTTGAAGAAAGAAATATGTTGTCTACTGCGTCCTCTTGTCTCTAATTCTTTCTTCTATTTCTAAGAGCGCCAAACAATATATGTGTGTTTATTTAGTGATATTGCAATTTTTTCTCTCACAAATTTAAGAATATATTCATTTGCTGCCCTGAAAGTTAGAAGAATGGTAATCTAAATAAAAAAAATAAATAGAAGAATTGTTTTCTATCTTGTCTGCTTTGTGGCGAAGGGGTTGCGAACGCAAATCGAAATCCCGCAAACGGGGTTCAAACCATAGCTGCGGGCGATTTGGCAGCAGACCGTCTTGCGTTGGTTTTCATACATAAGTATGAGTGTCGGTCGTTCAAAAAGCAATGGCAAACTACTGAATGTAAACTTGCCAACAAATCACAAACAGCCAAAAAATGCTGGGGTTGACTGCAACGTCTTGTAAAGGATATGTAACTAACTTTCTTTCTGTCTTTGAATTTAGAAATGGGTTAATAATTTATTTTTTTTAACTAAACGAAATATGTTGATGTGTTGTTGTGGTGGTGGCATTTATAAAAGTCATGGCAGATGTGGTTTTTGGGTGAAGAGGCCTTTCGGTCTCTTAAATTTGAGACGAATGGCATGGAGGAAAATCATCCGCAGAGTTGATCCAGAACAACAAAGAACGAGATTTGTGGAGAAGTATGAACGCCTACGTTAGCTAGCAGTGCACTTGATGATGATGATGGTGATGATGATGATGATGATCCTGAAATTTAGAGTAATGCTAAATTGCTGTCATGTTTTGCTTTGATTTTGATAGTACCGGGTGTTTGTAAAGTCTCACTACACTTTGTATGTAGAATACATTAAAAAAATGAAGTACACGATGTCATCAAAAAGGGTGCTCCACAGTCCGTCGTGAAGCAATATGCAGCGAATGGCTGTCATCTGCTGGGATAATTCTTTGCACTCCAAACAAAATGGTGTTATCAACGGAAGAAAGAATGTTTTCATATGTGTTCTACATACAAAGTGTAGTGAGACTTTACAAACACCCGACATGAGCGTTGACCATTGAGAAAGGCATTCGCAAACTATTGAACGTAAAGCTGAATAGAAGAAAATCACCAAGAGCCAAAATTGATGGGGTTAATTGCATCGTCCTGTAAAACTGCTGCTGATAATGAATATGATGACATAGTATATTATACTTGATAATGCTTTATTATTTGCCAAGGTTGCGAGAATCCACGGCCTACTGTATACACTTAGAAGGATTAGTGCCTTGTCGGCTAGCGTGAGCGATCATGCCTCTCTAAAAATTGCGATCTCCGACAGCATGGAGCAATTCGTGTGTTGACTCCCAACTGTGCCAAGACACAAGACTGATAAGAATCTTCGTACGCTGTCTTCCTTTATCTCTTTTCTCAAATCTTTCCGGTTGTCACAGCATGTTCCAGTTTTTCTCTTCTCATAACGTGGCCAAAAATGATGACCACTTCTTTCTGATATATGTGATAAGTTGTCTTTGCCACTTATCTCCCTGAAAACATCCCGATTGCTTTATTTGGCTGTACAATTAATTTTCAGCATTCTTCTATAAAAGAACATCTCCAAGGCTTCTAGGGATTCGTTGGCCAGGGTTTAGTGAAAGCAATGTCACACTTCCCCGACATACCGGGGTCGGCTGTTCGCATCAACGGCTGGTGAATTTTGAAGTAGACCGCTTTGGGTTGATTTCGATGGCAGGAGCTTTGGCCGTTCAGAAAGCTATAGCAACTACTGAAAGTACAAGTGACTAGTACATTAATAACAGCCAATATATGCTGGGGTTGACTGCAGTTTGAATACATAGCGGCAGTTGTAACGTTGCAGAGGAAGAGGGGCAGGGGAAAATTCAGAAATATGTTTCTAAACTGTTTAACATCGCTGCCTAAACAATATCTTTAAATGAAATAAACAGGAGACTACATTAATACATAGCGACAATAGTAAAGCTGAAGGCGAAAAGAGACAGAAGAAGACACAGACAGATGTTGCAAGGCAGCTTGATATCCTGGTGTTAACGACACTTCTATATCAAATAAAAAGGAGACAATTTGAATACATAGCGACAATATTGAAGTTGAAGGCGAAAAGAGATAGAGCAAGACACAGAACAATGTTTCTAAACTGCTGATCATCGCTGCATAAACGATACCTCTAAATGAAATAAAATGAAGACCATTTGAATATATAGTGACAATAGTAAAGTTGAATGGAAAAAGAGGCATGGGGAGACTAAGCAAGATGTTGCTATTCAACTTGACATCATGGCATAACCAGTATGGGTATCCGAAAGTACTGGCACTAAAGGAGGCAATTTGCCTGAAACAGGCTAATGAAAGTAGAATATTATATATAACAATACGAAAGAGACAAACATATTTCTTTGGTCATGTGATGAGAAGAGAGGCATTAGAGAACATCGTGACAACTGGAAAGATCATGGGGAAGAGAGGCAGAGGTAGAACAAGAGAAATGATGCTGGGTGGGTTGAGACGGTGGCATGGAGGAATATCATCAGCAGAGTTGATCCAGAACACCAAAGACTGAGATTTGTAGAGAGCCACGAACGCCTACGCCAGCCGGCATGGCACTTGATGATGATGATGACTTCGGGGCCGGCTGGCTTAAAACAATGTTGAACTGATTTAGTGAAGGATAATACATCGCCAAATGTGACCGCCTTTTTGTGGACAGCAGGACGATATGTCGCCAAAATAAGATCATCGTGTTATTTATTTTGTTTCGCGGTATCTTCCGCAATCTTAAAGCTCGGTGAATAGAAAAGTACATTATAATACTTGTTCATTTGATTGTGTATCGGGTTTGGTACAAACCTACTTTTTGTTTAGCGCTGAATCAGTTAAATATATCAACTATTCAACGAACGAGCCGTCCTGTTTAGGATTAACTCAAAAGAGAACAAAGACGGGAAAGAATATCAAAAATCACAACAAAAACGGACCTCAATTATAACAGAGGAAGAGGTCGACCACTTAAACGATGGACAGAGGGAATTACAGACTCCATGCGAACGGGATATATGAAGCCCATAAACGGGCACTCTCCTGCTTTTTATACTTCACCTCGACACTGCAAGGTACAAGAGGAACATGATGAGATAAGATGAGAGCTGCAGAAGAAGGTTGAACGAGGCGGAATTTTTATTTTGTTTCCCCGTAAATACTGAGCTGAACTGACAACCGAGCCAGGGTGATGTAGTGGCTAGACCTGGCGTATCGGCCCGATAGTCTTGGGTGTAACCAGCATCCAGGCTGGTCCGAATGGTTAACATTGGCCTGGGCTACTAATTCGACCCAGCTTAGACTAGGTACACGGACCTGTCTTGCCAGGTAACGGCGGACGATGGAATACTGATCCCATTGCCCAATGAATGCCGACTGGTCTATACACATGTGGATTTAGCACCATGTATCCAATGCGCTTCGATGCGCGTACAAGTGTCCTTGACTTCCTTTACTTATTATTATTATTCACTGTGTTCACTATTCATATTATATGATCAAAACTACATTGACATGCACCACTTGTTCATGATTTCCCATTATGTTTATCTACTTCGTATTAACATGTTTAGAATACTGGCCATATTCGATTCTTTCATTTTACATTATCTATTTTGTATTAAAATGCATCCAATATTGGTCGTATTCATAATCTCCAGACTATATTATCTACTTTGTATTAAAATGCATCCCATTTTGGTTGTACTCATCATTTCACATTATCCTATCTAATTTGTATTAAAATGCATCCCTTATTAGTTGTATCCATCATTGCACATGCCATTACCTATTGATCATTACTCGTGTAACGCTTACGGCACGGTGTATACATCAGCAGAATTACTTCGTGTGTGGACAAGTTAAAGCATATCTAAGTTTGTGTTTACAACCGCAAGGCCAGTGGTTAGCGCGCTTGCCCGCTAAGACAGCGGTCCGGGATTCAATCCTCAATAGGGACAGGATAAATTTTTTTCCCTAGAACGCCTTGGTACACAAAAACGTAGGTTTGGACCGCAACCTGAAAACCAACTTCAAAAAATGGGTACCAAAATATTTTCATTCAATTGTTTTGTAACGATAATTGACGTGGAAAGGAACTGATCAGCTTATCTCATATTGCCTAGCCTAGAATATATGACAGTTTAACACTTCACTGAGGCAGGTCTTTGTGAGATATGATTGAGCAACCGACGGCACTACCTGCTTTCTGTTAGCGCCGAATGTTGGGCGGGGCTCACCAGAACCGACACCCCACATTGTGCCAACGGCTTCAGGCGGAGGAGTGCAATTGGGAGGGTACAAGCCTTACCCTAGTGCGAGGAAATTCAGCCTAAAGACTAAATGTCATGGTAGGGCAGACCAGGCTCTAAGCCTTGGTAGCAACTGGTCTAGGATGGAAGCTCCGACAGGCGGACAGTTAGAATATTGCTTTGCTGACCTGGCAGTTTCTGCAGCTTGTCTTTTTCCAGACATATTGGTGTTGCCTTTCCTCTGGAGTAAACTAGACAGGCCGAGAGAGGGATCATGCTGCATGGGCAACACATGGTCTCTAAATTCATCCCAGCTTTGTGTTATGGAAAGATATAACTCCATTTTACAAACTATCGTCTGTCAAGACGGCAAAGTGCCAGTCAACACTTCACACCCACCTGACTGTATCAGCTATGGGACTATCTTTACATTTACAAATAATTAAAGATAAACTGTAGTACCTTTTCCCACGCCTTAATGCTTAGAGGCTATATGGTGCCGGTCCCATTTTTAACAGAACATTTAGTACTCAATGGGTGATATTTTTAATATCAAACCGGCCGCCTTTACTGACCATACCATTTCCTGGTACACATTTAATTCTGACTCGACCAGGGGGTCGAGTCGTTGAACTAGTTCAGTGCTTCAGCAACTTCCCGTATCTGCCATGGGCTTATATATCGCCGAAATGTTGTCATTGCGAAATATCTGAATTAAAATATCAATACAGTAATGTTCCCTAAGCAACCCCTTTTTTTTTTTTTTTTTTTTTAACTCTCTTATCTAATTATATATTAGAAAATATATACTATTAAATATATATAT
>JACEFZ010016087.1:0-22665 GCA_014155875.1 Cepaea nemoralis
TGGTTTGCTTCAGGTTTAAGATTCGTCCGAAACCCCTGCCGATCCCCCGTCATAAGGTTATTTCCACATACGGGTTCTCTGTCTGTTCCCCCGCTTTCTACACCTGGTCCCACAGGCAAGCCCGACCACCCATCCCCTGTCCATAGGTAATCTATCACCAATAGGTATCCCTTTCCCCCTCTTCCTACCTTTTCCATGCCCACTTTTTGTAAATTAAAGTATTTGAGAATGTGTACAGATTCTTAAGCGTTTTAGAAAATAGAGTAAAAGATAACCTATACCTAATCTTAAGCATATTATACATCTGAGCAACTAATAATGAATACTGATTCCTAAGGTTATTAGAATATAGATTAATTGAGAGTGTATACCTGTTCTTAGGCATATTTGGTACTAGAGTAATTCAGGATGTATACCTATTTCTAAGCTTATTGGAAAATAGATTATTTGAGAATGTATACCAATTCTAAAGCACATATTCTTTTTGAGGTAAGTGGACACTCTTCTTCTTCTTCTTCTTCTTCTTCTTCTTCTTCTTCTTCTTCTTCTTCTTCTTCTTCTTCTTCTTCTTCTTCTTCTTCTTCTTCTTCTTCTTCTTCTTCTTCTTCTTCTTCTTCTCGTCTTCCTCAATCTTCCACTGCTTCTCTGTCTCCATTTACCTTAGGGAAGTGTGTGAGGTATGGGGGAAGGAGGAGGAGATGTAAAGACCTATCCCGGTATTCGCATTTTCTAATGCTCTTTGTAGGTTGATATTCATTTGCCTAAGCTTGTTCTTGATACCACCAGTCCATCGTTTACCCGGTCTTCCCCTTGCTCGGCATCCATTATATGTCTTCAACGTGTCTCTTTGTGGCAGATGGCACCAAGGCATTCTAGTGAGGTGGCCAAACCGTTTAATCCGTTGTTCTTTAGTGAACTGCATGACTGGTTCATACCTAATTCTAATTTCCTCATTTCTAATTCTATCTCTCACGTTACTCCCGCGGCTCTTCTTTGGCATCTCATCTCTATTGTTGTGGTTATACGCTAATTAATTGCAGTCAGCTTCCCTGTTTGCCATTGGTAGCATAATATAGGCTACAAAATAGCTCTCTACTGATTTGCTTTAGTACTTATAGGTATCCGTATATGCGACAGAAGTGGCGATAGTTGTCCCAATATCTTGTTTGCCTTTGCACAACGTGTGTCGATTTCCCTATCCAATCCTTAATCTGAAGTGAAAATCGACCACAGCTATTTCAATTCGCTGGTTTGTTTTATTTTTTATTGACAAGGTTTCTTACTGTCTCTCTATCGACTCTCTCTCTATCACTAGTGTCTCTGCCTTTCCAACGTGATATTGTTGTGGTAAAAGGAACTGGCATGTTAACTGTCGTTATCAGATGACCGTTGGCAACTTTGCCTCATGTTGATTTCCTCGCACAAAAGAAACAGTGTCTTGCCACACACACAATCTTTATTCAGTTTGAAGGCCTGTGTAAAGTCTGTGTGTTTACTGGAGCCTGGTGCTATCTTTATTTATTTATCTTTCTACTAGCTTGTCAACACCAAGATGATGATTCTACACACATTTCTGTATGCTGTGAGAGAAAGAGAGAGAGAGAGAGAGAGAGAGAGAGAGAGAGAGAGAGAGAGAGAGAGAGAGAGAGAGAGAGAGAGAGAGAGAGAGAGATAATTTGATATACTCGTTACTGGTTCTTCCACACACAGCTGATTGGTATCATTTTGGATAAACTAACTTTGAAACAACGTGACTTATTTAGCATATTTCTAAATCTCTCGTTGGCTCTCTCTCTTCTCTCTCTCTCTCTCTCTCTCTCTCTCTCTCTCTCTCTCTCTCGCTTTCCTTCTTGCCCTCTCTCTCTCTCTCTGGCTCTCTAGCCCTCGATATCTCTTTGCGTATCTCCGCCGTTTTTCTTAGATCTTTCTCTCTCTCACTCTTCATCTCTTTCAGTATCTCGCTCTTTCTCGCTCTCTCTCTCTCTCTCTCTCTCTCTCTCTCTCTCTCTCTCTCTCTCGTTGTCACTCTCACTCACTCTCTATCCCTTGGACTCTCTCTCTCTCTCTACCTCTCACTCTCTCTCCGTCTCCCTCTCTCTCTCTCCGCTTCACTCTCTCACTTTCTTGTTCTATCTCTGTCTCTTTTTTATTTTATTCTCCTTCTCTCCCTACCTTTCTCTCTCACTGTCCATCAATTCACTTCCGGTCTGTCTAACCTTTCTTTATCTGCGAAAATCCGCTTTTTTAGTTATATAACTTACATGCCACCTCATGTCTTTCCCTATTTGCTATTAGATATAATTACAATTAGAGTCATTAGAAGTGGATAGTCAAAATTTTTGGGCATGTTATGAGAAGAAATGAATTGGAGAACTTGGTGACGACTGGCAAGATCGAAGGGAAGAGACCAAGGGGAAGACCGAGAAGTAAATACCTGGATAGCTTGGCCACGTGGCATGGTCGAGACAAGAACCCGGAACTGATCCACGACTCTGCTGATCGAGTGAGATGGCAGAACATGACAGCCCACGTTTATCGGCATGGCACATGATTGATGGATGGATCATTACTATACTGTTGTATGACCGATTTGGAATTGTTTAACCTCTGCAATTTATATGACTACTCTATGTCTGACTTCTTGTGAACAGTCACCTTGGCTATTGATAAGGGAGCCAAAATATTCACAGTTTGTTTTATTTTCACTTTCTTCAATATGATTATAAGTTTTGGTTGCTCTGATGGTTTGCCTGCAGACATTTTCACTTTCTTCAATGTGATTATAAGTTTTGGTTGCTCTGATGGTTTGCCTGCAGACATTTTCACTTTCTTCAATGTGATTATAAGTTTTGGTTGCTCTGATGGTTTGCCTGCAGACATTTTCACTTTCTTCAATATGATTATAAGATTTGGTTGCTCTGATGGTTTGCCTGCAGACATTTTCACTTTCTTCAATGTGATTATAAGTTTTGATTTCCTTGATGTTTTGCCTGTAGACATTTTTAAACTTTAGAACGTATTCTTCATCCCCCCCCCCCTCTCCCCTCCCCCCCCCCCCCAAAAAAAAAAATAATAAATAAATAAATAAATAAAAATAATAGCAACAATAGTGATCTTCATTGCGTGTGTCCTATCCACTGCCAATGACTTTGTCATGCATCTTCATTTACTGGAATCTGTCTAGGTCTCTCCCCAAGTCTATAGCCATGTAGCATATAGGTGACCTTCTGTCAGATCAATCCCATCTTTCTATTCTGCCAGGCATCAATTAACGAATGTTTGTAGTTTATTAGTAACTGTTTAGTCGTTCTCAGTGTGTCTGATTCTGTTGTCAGTATTGATTTAACGTACAGTTAAATATGCTAAGTCTGGAACTAGTTAATTTCTTGTGACTTCCTTGTTTTCTCTATGGCATACAGTTATTCAAGTGAAAGATGTTGGACAATAAAAAGACATTCCGTACTGGGTTGTGGGTAGAGGTATCACCTATCAAATCAATAATCAATCTCATAGGACAAGTAAGGTGTCTCTTTCCCTCCGCTAGCCTACGGGACACTCTTGGGCAAGGTGGAGTACCCGTTTAGCACCCCCCTCCCCCACCTATCCCTCCCCAGATCAGGGTTACGGGAAGCCAAGATTGCAGCTGGTGGATGAATAGCAGCCGACAGATAGTTGTAGTTTATGGTCTCCAATTTCACGACGGTAGGCAGATAAACATCGACCAGGGTGGTCACTGCTAAGAAGGAAACCAGTATCAACATTGAAAGTAGGAACTTGGAATGTAAGAACTATGATTTGGGATGGAAAAATAGTTAACATTAAGAAATAAATGAGAAGACTGAATATTAATATGTTATGTATGTGTGAGACCAGTTGAAAAAGAATGGGCATAATAATATCCGAGGAATATAACATAATCCATGCTGGTGGAGAGAAACAAAACAGCGAATGGTAGCAATTATTTTGGATATAGAGAATATTACTAGTAAAGTTGAGTGGAAGGCATTTCGATATCAACATCATACACGCTTAGGCACCAAAACAGACATCAGTGAGGACAGCATCGATGAATTTTATAATAATTTCGAGAATGCCTTCAAGAAATGCAAGCATTCAGAATTAAATAGCATAATGAGTGGCTTTAATGCTAAAGATTGAAACCAGCAGGACCCGAGGAAGGCTAACGTCATTAAAAAGTGCCCGCCGAAGTCCGAAGTGCCGGCCTACGGGTGGCAAAATAAAAATTGGCACTACGCATTTACGCCCGAGTGAATTGTCGATCGTGTCCGAAAGTCAGGCGTGCTAGGAACAGCTCTGACTATCTAGTCTTCTGAATGTCCTTCATGTCCAGAACAGCTCTGACTGGATAGTTTTCCAAATGTCCGTTGTGCCTGGAACAGCTCAAACTACTTCGTTTTCCGGGCACAGCGACAAGCACATGTCCGAATCGAAAGCTCTCTGAGTGGATACAGTCTGCAGTCCGACCGTCCCTGGTTAGTGCGGGGAGCGACACGTAGCAAACGAAAGGTCTAATACATTGAAGTGAGGAATTTAAAACAGCCATGAGCAGGACGTGGCGATTCCCTCGGTGAGCCCAGCACCAGAGCGCTATGTGTCGGCTCTGCAACTATGGAAGCCTCCCTTGGATGGCGGATAATGACCATGGACTGTCCCTGCCTTCCATTTAGGGCTGATCGCGAAGTATACGACCGTTCTAAATTGACCAGCTCGGATGAGGACGGCACCACAAAAGTGAGAGCCTCCCAGGAATTTTAACCTGTCAAAAATGCACGCTAAAAGTCGGATGTGTCGGCCTAAGGGTTTCGGCCCAAGGGTGCATAACAGACACACCGCAATCACACCTGAAAAACAAAAAAACAAAAAAACAAAAAAACTCTGGATGAGCGCAGCAGCAGAAGAAGAAGAAGAAAAAGAAGAAGAAGAAGAAGAAGAAGAAGAAGAAGAAGAAGAAGAAGAAGAAGAAGAAGAAGAAGAAGAAGAAGAAGAAGAAACCAACAGGACGGATCCATAGTTGGCAAATGTGTACTAGGAGAACATAATGAAAGAGGTTGCAGACTTGTACGGTGGACAAAAGAGCATAATATGATTATTGGAAACACCTGTTATCAACATCGCTTAAGATGATTATGGACATGGAGGAACCCTGACAACTACTGACAACAGAAGATGTCTTAAAAGTCGCAAAAACTATACCAAGCAAGTCTGCTTCAGCGAACTCAGACTTACACACACACAAAAGAAAACATATTTTATAAGCAACAAGCTGCCATAAAGATTGATAATGAAGTATGTCAATATCAGCCTATTAAGAGAGGTGTGCGACAGGAATGAGTAATGTCTCATGATCTTTTTCCCTAAAAAGTGAAAATATTGTCATAAATTAGAAGATATGAGAGGAATTACCATTGGAGGACGTAATATTAATAACATTAAAATATGCGGATGATACAGTATTGATTGCAGACAATGAACAGGATCCGCAGCAATTAGTAGATGCGGTTGTTGCACACAGTGAACTACTAGGGTTAGAATTAAATTCTAAGGACACACAGGTTGTGGTCGTCACTAGGAAGAAGGAAGTACCATACAAGTTTAAAGAATATTCTTAAACAAATTAATTGGTATAGATATCTCGGAACAGTCATAACATCTGATGGAAGATGCCTTGAAGAGACTAGAAAAAAGAACTGCCATGGCGAAGGTGGCCTTTTACAAGATGGAAAACATTTTGACCAATAAAATGATCACCTTAGCAAACGAGAAAAATAGTATTGAAACCTGTACTTTTGTATGATGTGAAACGCGGACAATGAGCAAACACGCTGAAAGACGTCAAATGGCTGTGGAAATGTGGTTTCTAAGGAAAATGCAGAGAATACCATGGACGGTCAGAAAAACCAATGTCGTGTAAGAAACAGGTGAAAACTTAAATCTAATTAGAAAAATTAGACGTAGACAGTTACAATTGTTGAACAGGTTAAATTGAAGAACTTGGTGACAACTAGCAAGATTGAGGGGGAAAGAACAAAAGGTGGGAGGGGAGGGAATGGTAGAGAAGTAAATACCTGGATGGCTTGGCGATGTGGTCTGGTAGAGACAAGAACACAGAGCTGATCCACGGCACTGGTTTTCGTGTGAGATGGCGAAACTTGACATCCCACGCTTATCGGCATTGTACATGATGGTGATGACTGAAAAACCACACTGGAAGGAAAGGTGGAAGACACACTAGTAAAGGACGACAACAGTTCTATTCGAGTCGCGGTTGCATAATAGATTGACATCGACTGCTTATTACCATCGTGATGAGAGAACGAGAGTTATGGGGATGGTTTGAAGCCTACATTCATTCTGCAAAGATGCAGTATATTGTTTTATCACAAGATAAAGCTAAAAAGAGAGAGTGAGAGAGAGAGAGAGAGAGAGAGAGAGAGAGAGAGAGAGAGAGAGAGAGAGAGAGAGAGAGAGAGAGAGAGAGAGAGAGAGAGAGAGAGAGAGAGAGAGAGAGAGTAAAGTCAATCTTTTTATCTTTACTCGTTGCCTTTCCTTTTTTCTCATTGCCTTTACTTATCTATTCCTGGACATGCAGATCTCTTTTCTCATTTATCTATGTTTCCAAACTTGCATCTTACCTGGGCATTGAAGACAGGTGTGGAATTTCAGGTGAGAAGACTGTAATCGCGGTATTTTCTTTCTCTCATCTTTCAGACACCTCCACATAGTTGGGAAACCTACCGCATGCCGCCACATACTTCAAGATAAAATACCACCTGTGATAATCAGCATACGCCCAGTTGTGGCTCATTTAGTTGTTTGTTAAAGTTAGTTGCGTGTCCTCTACAGGACGTCGCAATCAACCCCAGCATTCTTGGCTGTTTGTGATTTACCAGGCAGGCTTGCGATCAGTTGTTTTGCCATTGCTTTCTGAACTATATTTTTCTTTATTAAAAATACGCCATCACAGGAGCATAAGCTATTAATTCGTTTGAATTTAAATCTTAGTGTACACGACATAAAAATAGCACATTTACAACCTCGATTTTTGGGAGTAAATTATGGGTTATTATTGGTAATAGGAGTTTGGAGCCTGGTACTTCATATCGAAATATAACTGGAAGTTTCATAATGTATTATCATACACTACCAGTAATAACGTGTAGAGATAATCACTGGAATACGAGCCTTATGTGTAGCATCATCTGCATATGTAGTCACGACTACAGGAGCCATATAAGTAAGTAGTTAACAATTGTATACGCCTTAGGGCGTTTTGGGCATTTTGTGCTAGATACATATTTTTATTGACCAATCGGGAATCCAGGAAGAGTAGGTCAGTATCATATTGGCCGCCTTCGTGTCTCAAGATATTTTTCGATACCCATTTTAGGTTCGGTCTAACTGGGAACCCAAGTCATTAAAATATGCATCCATGCGAACTCGAACCTGTGACTACCGGAGCAGTCGACGATCGCCCAGACACTACAATATGGCGACCTGAGCATTTGCCCAGAGTAAATTAGTACATCTAGAGCCATAGATGAGGGGTGCACTGTGGCACTAAAGGTTAGGCACCATATATAACCGACAAGAGGTTACGGACGCGGTTCGTGATCCCGCATACCCGTGTTTGAAACACTGCTGCGCGCGATTTGGCAGCAGTCCGCGTTTCCCTGTTTTTTTACGAAATGGTATGGGTGCCATTGGAAAGCAATGGCAAACTACTGAATGTAAACTTGACAAGACAACAACAGCAAAGAAAATGCTGGTGTTGACTGCAAACGACCTGTGAAGGATATGCAACTGACTTTATAAACGACAAACTATGTGATAAAAAGAGTACACAGCAACATGTCCTTCTGAAGACTTTGGGATGATGATATGAGCACCTTAATAAATTGAACGACACGAATACACAATGTCCATTATCTCACAAGGTATTAGACACCCATCATCATCATCATGCCGCACATCTTCTGCAGCACGTCGATCTCATCAAGACCCGTCTACAAGGTTCTCCACCCTCTGCTAGTTATCCAGCCTCATGTACCCTTATGCCAAAGGTTTTTGCATTGGCCGGTGTCCATCTGCGTACTAGGTCGACTAGAGCCTCTTCTTCCATTAAGTATGCCTTCCATCATTGATGTTTCCAAGCCACTGCGAAGTTTAATGTGGTCAACGTACGAGTTGCCGAAACAATATTCTTCAATGTTTAGCTATGTCTAGAATAATAGTATCTCCTATTTTCTTCTTAGACGGCACTCTTATATATTGTTCTCTAACATTTACATCCCCAAAAGCCCCGATTTGTTCTTTCGTGATTCCGAAATTGTCTATGACTCACATCCGCATGTTGCCACAGGATAGGTGCATCTGCTTTGATCTTGTTTTGCTGATTTTTTTTTTACTTATGAAGTTAATGTAACAGTTTCAGCTTACCTTTCAAGCCATCGTGGGTGGTTTGTGACCTCCGCTCTTGATAGACATTTCCGGCTGTTAGAAGACACAAAATGTATCCTTTTCTCAGCTTAGCGAAATAGCCGTTCAATTTTTTAGAGGTTAGTCATTGTGATGAAAACTGTTGCTTCACTGTTATGGGTTCCTTGTCAAGATGTGCAATGGGCAGTTTTTCATTCGCCATGCTGAGACCACGATGACATTCGCATACTCTCCAGTGATTTAGAGTACTGAGCAATATATTACTCATTATATGAGAACGGTTTTTAATGTAATACTTTATGTTGCAAATTGTTTATAGAGAATCACATAGTGTCTCATTAACACTCAAAAGTGATTAACATAACATAACATATCATAACATAACATAACATAACATAACATAACATAACATAACATAGCATAGCATAGCATAACATAACATAACGTAATATAACATAACATAACTAGACATCTTATATATGTTCGTATACTAACATATTTTTTACCGACCCACATATAGTCTCATAAAATCACAAGCATGGTTAAAATGACGTAACTCGGTATCTGGTAAACGTTCGTATTAGAGAATGTTTTCTAGAGACCCGCAAAGCGTCTCATCAACACACAGTTGAGGTTAACATGACATAGCTCGATATTTCCTAATAGAGCCTGTTTCCTAGAGAACCCCTGTTGTTATGTAAATGAACAAGCCGTGAGATTATTTCAAATGTACAAGTGTGATTACCGACTGTCACTCCATTAGTCAACAACTTAATCAATTTAACTACAGTGGCAATGGTATCCAGACAGGGAATGGGAAAATCAGGTTACGGCGTCGCTTCGATTCACCAAGTCAAATAATGTGTACCAGAGACTGTTTTGAGCTAGTGAAGGAATAGCGGTTGAGGAAGAGACTCGGTCCGCTGATATCGTAAAGTTAAAGTTAGTTAGCATATTTGGGCTGTTTGTGATTTGCTAGTGAAGCTTAGTTCAGTAGTTTGTCATTGCTTAGTGAACGTCAGTAGTTTATCATTGCTTACAGAACGTCAGTAATTTGTTATTGCTTACTGTACATCAGTAGTTTGCCATGGCCGACGTATCATAGTATTGAAATCAATGCAAAGCGGTCTGCTTCAAAATATATCGTGGCTGATTTCGAACGCGCGACTAAATTACTCCGTGAATTACAAAACTGTTGTTGGCTAACCTCCACAGCCACAAACACCTGACATCATACAGTCAGGTATATATTTATGTACTAGTAGTATAATATTGTATCCAATACAGCAGTACTGTCAGAGTAGCTTTACTAGCTTCATAGTTATGGGCGTGTAAATAGTAGTCCTGCATGAGAAATTAATGTACGTGTATGAAGAGCACACATTGGAGAGATTATAGAAGAATTCATCAAATAATATTCAATTTGAAAGTTGTTAAAATACAAGGGAATGGAAGACATCACCTTCAAATGATAACAGCGCCTCACTTGAAAACACCAACAGAATATAAATACTTGGCGTCAGGACTACACATGTGACGTCAACCAACTACCTTCCACGAAACCACGTACGGGGATGTCAACAACCTGAAACTAACTACTGCCTTTGGCGCAGTCATTAACGTAGAGGTCCGCATGGAAACTAACTACTGCTTTTTGACGCAGTCATTAACGTAGAGGTCCGCATGGAAACTAACTACTGCCTTTGACGCAGTCATTAACGTAGAGGTCCGCATGGAAACTAACTACTGCCTTTGACGCAGTCATTAACGTAGAGGTCCGCATGGAAACTAACTACTGCCTTTCACGCAGTCATTAACGTAGAGGTCCGCGAGCCAGCGAGGAGGAATGCACAGAAGAAGACTCAATGTCAATTAGTCACCCTTTCTATTGTCTATTTCATTTGTATGATATTTTTATGCAGAGATCAGTGCTGGTGAGCTTATTTCTCATGTTGTTTTAATGGCCTCAAAGATTCCCCAACAATTCACAGCAATTTCTGCAACAAGGACATCTGACCAGAATACACAGACACACACACTACACACACTCACACATACATGTATACATACATACACAAACGTAGGCATACAGACACACTATACATAACCTCCAAAAACAAGACATCACTAGTTATGTATTGCTTTAACAAGAGTAGTTATAAGAGTCAAATCACGTGACTTATTGCTGTGGATATGCCTTCCTGGTGGATGTATTTCCTGACAGCATCATGGTCTGTGGCCCAGCCCGCCTGATGGCAGGACTGTGAGTTATCATAATTAATTCCAGATTTACCCAGCCTCTAACAACGGACACCAGCGTTTAGTTTAGGGATTATAACGGCTGCTGTCATGCTAAACGTACAGGTAGAAGTAATTCCGCGACACTCATTTTCATAGAGGCGACAGTGTTAAGCTTTCACATATACTAGATAATAGTATAAGGGGGAGAAGATAGTTTCCTTTGCTTCCCATACAATTCTTACAACTTTTGCCACACTTCGTCGAACCAACATTTGTTCTGTTTATAAGAAAATTATTTCACTTAAAGGTATGAAACTAGGACCATTGTCTCTGTAAGCTAGTGCTCTAAGCCCTATGCCACCGCTGCTCCTGACTCATCCTATTACGTCTCCGGTCTTGTTCTATTCCGGGTTACTCGGTCTTAACACCCAAACACTAATATACCTCAGTGACTTATAAACAAGTTACTTTCGTTGTGACCTTTTGTTTTCTGCTCGGAGTATATTACATTTAGTTTGGGTGAGCAATGCTGAACTTGCCAAAACGACAGCGAAATTAAATCAGACTTGAGAATGATGAACTTGCTCAACGCAAACCCGCTAAATCTTTAATTCAAAATAAAAGGGGGACAACAGGTGAAAGTGATTAAAACAGAAAGCACGCAAGGGTTTCGTTCCTTGATCTTTGCAGCCCGACATAGAGTGATCGATCGAGCATTCTGTGACAATCGAATTAAGCCCGCGGTAGGTATAAATTCGATATGCTTATTGTACTGACAAATGCCTTTTACTTAACCATCTCTTCAATTTACGTGAATCGTTTCTGCCCATTGATTATTTGGTTATGAAGACCTTTCAGTAGAAACACGTTTACCAGTTCATGTACCATTATTCACATTTACATTTAAAGTTAGTTGCATGCCATTTGCAGGATATAGCGATCAACCCCAGTATTTATTGATTGTTTGCAATTTACTGGACAATTTTACATTCGATAGTTTGCTTTGCCATTGCTTACACAACGGACGAAGCCTCATACCATAGCAATCAACGCAAAGCGGCATGATGCCAAATCTCCCTGGCGATTTCGAACCCTCAACTAAGTATGTCATGGAATAGTGAAACTATGGTTCATTAACCCTTAAGTTACAGACGCTGAATACCGTTAGTCAAACGGTACATGTGTGCACTTGATATAACTAGCGATTCGTTTTTAACCATACATATTGCCCAAACAGTGAGCTTACCAAACACATTACCCAATCAATGAGTTCATACATCTTACCAAAACAATTAGTTTGCCATGCATATTGCTCAAACAATGAATTTACCATACATTTTGCTCAAACAATGAGTTTGCCATACATATTGCCTAAACAATGAGTTTACCAATACGTTTTGCCTAAACATTTAGTTTACCATACACTTTGTCCAAACAATGAGTTGACCATACATATTGCCCAAACAGTGAGTTCATACATATTGCCAAAATAATCAGTTTTCCATACATACTCTCCAAACAATGAGTGCTCATCTTGGACATTTTAACAGTTCTTGTTCTTAGTTGACCTCTTTGGTATTTTTATGTGAATATTTTTATGTGACCTGCTTGTCAGAATACTTGAGCAAATTGTTTTCTGCTTCTTTCTTCTTTCTCTGTGAATAACGTCCCGTTTTTAGCGACATTTACTGATGTTTGTGTGTGTGTTTTGCTGTTGCAATTCTCAGTTTTAGAGCTTCGACGAACAGCAGCAGTTGTCTTTTTTTCTTGTCGAGGTTAAGATTGTGTGTCACTGTAATTATACTGTTGTTTGCCGCACAGTTTAAAGTGTTTTCCCCCGATATGGACAACTATGTTATATTTGTCCCAGCGAAGTTATTCTTTTATGTTGTGGTTCTTTAAAACGCAATCTAACTACTCTTTTTACATGAGTGCCTCGCGTTATTAAACAGTGTTCTTAAATAATTTAAGCGCTTTTTATGTCTTATTATGTGAAATAAAATGACATTTTATGTTGTCAAGTTTAATTTTTATATACGTTCATTCTAGTTCAGTTATAAAGTGGTTTCGGACGAAATTCGTAATCCCGCAAACCGCGTTAGAGACACAGCTGCAGGCAATTTGGCAGCAGACTGACTAGCGCTGGTTTTTTTTTTTTTTTTGTCTTCATAAAAATTGTATAAGTATCGGTATTTTCAGAAATCAAAGGCAGATTACTGAAGGTAAACTTGCCAAGAAATTAAAAAAATAAAAAACATTAATAAATAGAATAGGGAAAATGTGGGGATGGGGGAGGGGGAGGGGGAGGGGGGAGAGAAATTCAGCAGTACTAGAGAAATAAAAAATTCATTCATTCACACATTCAGTGGCATGTCCTTTGCAGAACATCGCTCCCATAACAAGGGTACTAAAAACTTCTCGGTCACAAGCAAGATGTCCCGCTTCCGAAATACCCATTTGGAGATCATCTGCCACATCCTGCACCCATCAAATACAAGCATGGCAATTTTAAAACATGAAGTATTATAAAACAACGAATATTGTTGACTGTCGGCAAGTTATATATGTTTGCAACCGGAGTGTATATTCTAAGCGTACTCATATCTTATAGTCACTTCGGTCCCCAACATGGCGGATAGGCATTTAAACCATTAAGGCCTCTGGAGTGTTTATGCTTGTGGCTACAGTTTGCATTCGCATTTTCCTCGTGTTGGACTATTAGTGCATGGTTCCGTCACCCTGCTACTGAGTTGGTCCATGGCGCGACACCGTTGAGCTGTGAATTTCGCGTGGAATGCTTCTGTCCGCTGTTTTTGTAGCGTGAACTGCATGTTCGGAACGATGGCGACCGATTGTTGCTGAATTGACTGAATTGCCATTTCGGGTCACGGGTGCATTTTTCAGGAGACTCCTGGGAGTCGTCGCTGGAGCTACGGAGTTCGTGCTTTGTGCGTCGCTTTTGGCGTGTCGCCCTGCGGAAAGAGACCGAGCCATACGGGATAAAACCCGGGTCAATGAGGTATGTCTGGTGACTGCCGATTCCATCGAACTGTATATTTCGTGGAGGACTTTTGTGTTGGCATTCTGGCGGCGGCATTATGCACACTGTACCTGTGAGGGCTGTTGGCTCGCCCAGAGTCCTGTCTATTCCATTGTTCACATAACACAGTGAGGAGCATTTAGTGTGATATTCACTGGCACGGGAACGGAGCATAATGAGGACGACCTGTTGCCGTGAAGATGGAACCGCGACTAACTAACTGACTAACTAACTAACTAACATATCTTACAGTAAGACTGGTGCGATGATTGTGCTATGTTTTTAATAGACAGAGAGTACATTATACATATTAATTTACTAATGCTCTGCTGTTTAATGAGGGTTTCGGGTGCGAGGTTCTACTTCATTGCATCGGCTTTATCCCATTTGGCTCCGTCTGGTTCCGCCGAAAGCATCACACAAAGCACGAACTCCGCATATATTCGAGTGAGTGAGAGAGATACGGATAGATAGAGAAAGACAGAGAGGAGAGGGATGAGGGAATAGAGGGAGAGGGGATAGAGGGGGATTAAAGGAAGACTAAAATCTAGAGATGCAGATGTGACTGCAGTCACAAGTCTCACATTATTGGAAGCCGAGCCAGGAAATGTCAATAAGACTAATGACACAATCACCAACGAAGCTGACCGAGATGAAACATATAAATGTAATGACAGCATTCAGCAGGAGAGTGGGAAAACAAGAATGAAGGAAAGAGCATAGGCTGACGATATGAAGGAAAGAATAAACATGAAGAATGGAATACGTAAACAAAACGTAAACATTGTGTGAAAAGCTCGGAAAGTATTGTGAATGAAAGTCGCAAATAGTGTTTAAGCCGATCACGTGCCCTACTGGCCATCCAATCAGACACTCCTATCGTTGTTTACGCGCGTTGCTACAAATGGTATGACCATGTTTAACAACCCCTGGTAATGCTAAACATTCGGGCTCAATCCGCCGAAAAGTAATTTGTGTGTGTGTGTGTGTGTGTGTGTGTGTGTGTGTGTGTGTGTGTGTGTGTGTGTGTGTGTACGTGCGTGCGTGTGTGCGTGCGTGCGTGTGTGTGTATGTGTGTGTGAAAAATCTGGTTTTGACTGCAACTTCCTGTAAAGGATCTGCAACTAACCTTTTTGTTTAAATATCCTGTTAATAACTTGCTCTAATAGTCGGAGCCGTGTGGCGTTAGTCTGTCCACAGTCTTCTGTCTCCTGTACTTCAAATAATTTCTCAGACGTATGCTGTTTCCATTCCATGATGCCAAAACGTCTAGTTTTTTTTTCATTCTCTGCCTTTCCTCTACCTTTCGACTTCTTAAACAGGCTTGTTGTAATAACGCATTCCCTTTTCTCTGTCGCCATGTTTACTTTGGTATGTGGCGTATCTCGTCAGTCATTCGCTATTCTTGAAGCTCAATGTATCAATAGAATGACAATTTTTGTAACAAGCCATATTTTTGCAAAGTGTGTTCTGTCTATTTATTATAGTTATGTAGCAGGTTCTTTGCAGTTGCCCTTCACGCAACACGCCAAAAATTTTTTCAGCTACCTTGCTGAATGTCTCATCATCATTATCATTAAGTGCCATGCCAGCTGGCGTAGGCATTCATGATTCGCCACAGATCTCGGTCCTTGGTTTTCTGGATCAGCTCTGCTGGTGATATTCATCCATGCCACCGTCTCAATCCACCCAACATCATTTCTCTTCGTCTGTCTCTGATTCTCTTCCACTTGATCATTCCCGTTGTCACGATATTCTCTAATGCCTCTCTTCTCATCGCATGACCAAAGAAAGCTGTTTGTTTATGAATGTCTGGTGAGGTATAATGTCGCAGTTTCCCCTTGATTTCCACATCCTCAATGTTGTGACCCATGTCCTCAACTTAGAAGCCTTTGAATTTGCCAGGGTAAATGAATATCATTCTCTGAGGTCTCTCAGCTACAGCAAAGAGCACTTCATACGTGTCCACTGACCTCAATGGATACTCGTTCCCCCATACTTGCCTTTACCATATGGAGATGTTTCTCATCCTCTACTCGCGGAGGTGCAGTTATGTAATGTCTGCCTAGTTACCGGTATAACGACAATTTTTGTGGTTTATATTTGCCTTTAAGCGTAAATGAAAGTTAAATTTCTGAGCTTGCGAAAAATGTATTGTCTCGACAACATTGACTTTGTGTTTGAGAACTCTTCATTTTATTTAATCTGTCTATCT
Source organism: Cepaea nemoralis (assembly GCA_014155875.1). Lineage (NCBI taxonomy): Eukaryota > Metazoa > Mollusca > Gastropoda > Stylommatophora > Helicidae > Cepaea > Cepaea nemoralis. Next base: position 15,954 of record JACEFZ010016087.1, read on the forward strand.
CATTCATTGATCTTAATTAAGGTCTTTAGAATTTCGTCTGAGCCCTAGACCTCGTGCAATCTTAATAGGAATATTTTGTATATTTATGCACACAAATAAGCATACATAAACGTGCATGCCTACACACAATGAATGAATCACTGGAAAACGAGAAGTAGGTTTTGAGCTTTACCAAAGCACGACTACAAAAAACTCGGACATCCGTTTTTACTCCATCCTTGGATAGCCGTTCAAGCCAGGACACAGATAAGTTGAAATTTATACTTTCGTGTATTTGCTAGTCTATTTTCGTTTGTTTGTTCATTGCTGACGAAGGCTTTGGCCGCATCGTCCATTTTTTTTTGGTAGTCGAACTTTGGTAAAGCTCAAATCCTACTTCTCGTTTTTCAGTGATTCATTCATTGCTTTTCAAGCTTTATCGCAGTTCCCCTTATTCTTGTATGCCTACATACACACCACTACTATAAATACACTTCCTTTTATAGTCTATGCAGTGTGGCTTTGGTGATATATGTTATATATTAGTTCATTAGTCTTTATTATCACAAAATGTTGCATAACTAGCGCCAACTTAACATTAAAAGAATAAGGGTCACTAGACTGCTTTCTTGATTTCTTTTATTACATTTATGGAAAGATCACTGACGTAAACTTACAAAAACGACAGCCTAAGCGTGCAGCCGGACAATGAACGTCCGCTGTACATGTCGCCTCCGGTTCACAGACATTTAAGGCCGTCTGTGTAGGCGACTAAGGCACTTAATACCCATATATAGACATATCAAGCACGTCACTGAAGCGTGTCTGCAGATCTGGAAATTGCATTATTGATTTATTGATTATCTGAAAATATATCTTCTACTGTTGTTATTTCTCCTTTATAGTCTGCATAGACTTTCGCCTCTGTCTCTATCTCTCTCCATCTCTCTCTCTCTCTCTCTCTCTCTCCATCTCTCTCTCTATCTCTCTCCATCTCTCTCTCTCCATCTCTCTCTCTATCTCTCTCCATCTCTCTCTCTCCATCTCTCTCTCTCTCTCTCTCTCTCTCTCTCTCTATTCTCTATATTGTTTCTCTCTGTCTCTTTCTGCCCTCTCTCAGTCTATTCTTTCCTTGTTTTCTCTCTCTGTATTCTCTCTTTATTCTGTCTGTGTTGTCTCCCCCTTTATCTCTCTCTCTCTCTGTTCTCTCTATGTCTATTCTCACTCTGTAATATCTCTATTTATTCTTTATCTGTGTTGTCTCTTTCAGTGTTATCTCTCTCTGTCTCTCTTTCTCTTTAGTGTCGATTCTCTCTCTATTCTTTCTCTGTAATACCACTTTGTCCACTCTCTTTATTCTCTATATTTGTCTCCATCTGTACTTTCTATATCTATTATCTCTGTATAAGCTCTCTCTGTTCTCTCTGTTTATTCTCTGTCTGTGTTGTCTCTCTCTCTCTCTATCTGTTGTGCCTCCCTTTCTCTCTCTTTCTATTTCTATTCTCTATATTCTCTCTTTGTAATATTTCAGTGTTTTCTCATTTTATTTTCTCTTTCTTCCCTGTGTTGTCTCTCTCTCTCTGTTCTCTCTCTCTCTCTCTCTCTCTCTCTCTCTCTCTCTCTCTCTCTCTCTCTCTCTTTCTGTGTGTGTTTGTGCATGTCTACTCCCACCCCCCCCCCCCCTCTCTCTCTCTCTCTCTCTCTCTCTCTCTCTATCTATCTATCTATCTAAAATATTTATTTATACATATTTCTTCATAATTTTTTTGTATTTTCCCCCTATTTATATGTGTGTTTGTGCTGGAGTGTATTTACAGGATTTTAAAAACAAAACCTAGCCATTTGTTTTTTTCCCCCTCCTACCATTTGAAATACTCAGCACGCATCGTTTATAATCATCTCACCATCATCACGAAGCAGGTCCTTAACAGAACGTCGGTCTGATCTCGGCTTGTAGTGAAGTTCCATATCCCGTCCCAGCTCACCCTCCTCATGCACCCCCGCGCAGACGGCGTTTGCAATGTCCTGTGTCCGTCCTCTGGTGTTCATTGACCTCAGCTCTGCTTCCAGGAACCAAGGCCCTGTAACTGCCCTTTCCAAGCCTCTGTGACGTATAATATAACCACAGTATTTTAGTTTCCGAGACGGACAGCTGTTTATGAGCAACTTTTCCTAGATGTTCAGATTGTGAACACATTTAACGTTCGCTGGCTTTAAACTCAAGGGCTGACCATACATATGCTATTATTTATTGCGCACTGGACTGATTTCTTGCGTGTGGATTATCTTTTCCTATTAACAGCGTCCCTAGCCATCACTTCAGCTTCTGAAGTACTTGTAATTTATATGCCCAAAATAAAGGATTGAGAAGTCAACATTGTAGTCCAGTTGAGTTGAGTTGAACTAAGAACTGACATCACTGCACTCAGGACATTCCCATACGCGTCCCGTCCCCTCGTTCAACAGCCAGCGAAAAGTTACATTACTAATCGTTCCCACCGTTATCTGATTGAAAGTTGTCCTTGTCTTCCCTCTCAGGTTTGAGATTCTATGAGAGCCCTCGCCAATGTCCCTCAATCTCATCATTTCCACATAGGGTTCTCAGTCTGTTCCCGACCATCTCCGCCTAGTTCCACAGGCGCACTGCCACCTCTCCCTTGTCCATAAGTAATCTACCAACAAATGGTGCATTTCCTGCCAGCCTATCAACCTGTTAATTCCCCCGCACTCCTGCATGGCCAGGGCAACAACAACAAAAAATCCATACAATTCTCACAATCTGTGACCTCTGGAACGAGGTGAGCCATTCCACACGAAACACTCCTTTCTCCACCTTACTAAGCAATCTCCTTGAGTCCGTAATGAATACCGTGTGTGTTGCAGTGGTCTCGTCTAACCAACGGAATGCCGCTGTGGATGCTTCCACTTCCATTCTCAAGCTGGGGGTCGTAGCCTCATATGCCAGACTCTCCTTTTTGAAGAATCATTTTTGTCCAGCTGACCGATATAGCGGTTAAACCAACTACCCCAGGATAAGCACATTGGGAGTTTAAGAACGATCCTTCCGACAATGCTTTCCTCTATTTTGTAGAAAAAATGTCAGTATGTTCCTTCTTCTCGGCACACGATATTTTAAGAACCGTTCTGTAACATTTAAGTTCAAAAGGTCCGGCTGTCTTAATGATTGCTAACTGGCCCATGTTTATAATCACTGCAATGATATTCAGTCCGATATCAGCCAATAACAGGGCTGGTTATTGAAGGCAGTTTCTCATGGTGTCCTAGCTGGGCGAAGTACAAGTTCCTCTCCCGTCAACTTCAGACTCCAGGTTCGAATCCAGTATCCCAATAGCTTTCAATGAGTTTCGTTTATAATTTGTATTCTAATAGCTTTCGTTATATTTACATAAATTAACGTTTTATTCTGTTAGTGATATTTAATTAGTCATATCCTATCAATGTTTTATTTCATTAGACAGTTTTTTTCCTTCTTTGTCTTTCTGCCTGTTCCCCCTGTCTGTCTTTTTCCTATTCCCCTCTCCCCTCCTCTTTCCTAATGCCGTGGAATGTTAAGTTCATTGCATGTCCTATACATGACAAGCAATCCTATCATTTATTGGGGCTCATTGTTATTTTCTTAGCAATTTTGCGGTAGTTTGCCAATGCTTTATGAATAATCAACGCGTCCATGCCCAGTATCCACACTCTACTAATGAAGAATCAGATTCTTTAAAGACACTCTGATAATCTCACTGAAAGCTTTTGGAATTCATCTTGACACCTGGGAGACTGCTGCCAAAGACCGAAATTCGTGGCGTACATCATTGCACAAGGGTACAGTCACTTGTGAAGCAACCAGGACTGCAAGAGCTGTGAAGAAAAGGCTGGACAGAAAAACCACTGCAGGAGATCTTCCTCCTAGAACGTCACGCAATCTTTGCCCACATTGTCAAAGAACATTTCGAGCCAAAATAGGCCTTATCAGCCATCTTATAGCTCACGGCTCCATACTTTCAACCCCACTGGATGAAATGAATGGTCATCATCATTCTTGATGGACAAACAACAATCAACGCTCATACCATGGTTAAAATAAGCGTAAAACGATATCTTCCTACACTACCTGACCTCGAACCAGGAATATCATAATTGTGAAACTGCGTCCACTACCCATAAGTCACAGGTGCCGACAACGGTGTCGCAGAAAATAACAGTTTGCCGCGTGAATAAATACAGGTAAAAGATCCATTACTGGGAAAGTTAACCCGTGTTCAAACCGTTGCCACGCAGTCTAAAGGCTAGGATGTTTTTTTTTCCACCACCAGTAGACGAAAATCTCTTGCATTACCGAGGAACAAACCGTATGTTCCATGATATATGATTATATCCAGGGGCGTCACAAGGGGGGTGCGGGCCGCACCGGGTGACACCATCAAGGGGTGACACCAAAATAAAAAAATTGCAAATTTGACAAAGCAGACATAGCTCTGTCTAGTCGGGTTTCATAACCGTTCATTGTTAAATACATGAGCAGGCACAGGGTGCCACCATGCAGAGCGTCTGGTGCTTAAATGAATAAGATTCAGAGCTCAGAGCTGCTCGGAGCCTCGGAGTCGGAGTAGAATCGTGGGTCAATTGCAAACGCGCCAATTAATGACGTGTGGAGTCACGTGGTTGCAGAAAATGGCAGGCGTTGTTTACAGGTTCGTTTTTTATGTAAATAATTATTTTTTCGAAATTTTATAATTTTATCAATATCACTAAAATATAAATATTTTAAAGTAAATTAATTAGGACAGGGCATAAATTTTAAAGGAGAAAAACAGCGGCAGGCTTCCACTTAAAAAAGTTAGTATTACTATACTATAGTTTACTAGTAGTTTACTACTACAATAAATTAATAATTACGGCATACACACGTTTTTCTATCTGTCTGAAAAATATATATTTTAATTTTTTAATTTAATTTTTTAATTAAAAAGATGGAAATAGAAAAATAAATAACGGTTGTGTAATTTTTCGAACCAACGAGTCACTGTTGAGACTGCCACACGCAGACCCCAATAATTGATGCGGTTACTGTCAAAGACTGAAGTATAGAGGTCTGAGGTCTGCCTCAAGATAGAAGACCACCGGGAAGAGTGGTCAACCTCAAGTAGATCAGAGGTAACACAGTGCCCCGATATGAGGGCAGGGTAGGTGATAGGAAGGGGGACTATTAACTAGTTCTCTCATGAGTATAATTTATAACTGGTCACGGCAGAATCACGCCTACGTGATAGCCACGGAGAAGTGGATTGCCACTCAATAGGAGACGGCTGCTATAAGCGTGCTGAGTGTGACAGCACGCAAAAAGCCGAAGGACGCACAAGGTCCTTCCGCGTGCTGTGTAGCCACGCGAGTAGGAAAGTCAGACTGGGGACTGACTTCTTAGCGAGCGCACCGTTTAGTGTCGATAGGGGGTTTCTGTAGCCAAGTAGATAGAGATTAGCAATAGGGTTAGGAAACTAGTGATAGGCAATTCTGTGGCTTTGGTGTGTGATTTGATAGCGACTGTTTTGTAAATGTAAAGAGCCAACGGCAATAAAATGTATCATCCATTTCCTCTCACACGACTTGCAAGTTCCTTGTGTGGTGCGAGAGAAGTAATCCTATGATGCCTGAAACATCGGTTGCTGACAGGCTAGGATTAAAGTGGTGTCAGAAGTGTGGCTTGGACAAATGTTCAAGCTAATACACTCACCCACGGCTCTGGACTAAGGTTACTAGTAGTGAATTACAAGGTTTAATTTGTGTCGGTGACTGATGACGTGTGCAGACTAGAACAAGTTGCGAGCTGAGCTGTGCCTATCGTGACTAAATAATGTTTATTTGTGTTTATTGAAATATTGTGTACTTATAATCATGTGTTCTTCAAAGTTGTAAGTATTGATATTATGATTTTCTTTCATTTATTTATGTAATTACTTATTTGTTTATGAATAATTATCAAATATGATTCATGGCGGAGCGATACACATGCCGACGACATTATTGATTTTTGCAAGCTAAAAATAGCGCTGCGCCTCTGACGTATTGCGACTGACAAACAGTTGTTTTACGCCATTTGCATTCAGTATCTGATTGTTTACGCCAAGCTGCTGCCCGCCTGAATCTGTGCTTTATATTAACTATTATTTGTTTATTTAAGTTAGTGAATGAATATATTTATTTATTTAAACATTTTTATTACATTTATATTTATTTCAAAACATTTATTGAATTTTTTTCGTACTTTTTCTGTTTGTTTACCGTCGCGATGGCACTACTTTTGGCTATGCAAATTAGACTTGGTCTGCACAACACTTCCATAGATTAAACTAGATTAGGAACGAAAGGCATAAAAACGTTAGAACGAAGACAGGACATTGACATTTAATATTAATTAAACTACATTGTAGTTGTCCGGGGGCATGTCATTGTGATTGTAACAAATTGTCGAAAATATATGTCGCTTGCAATTGGTTAATTGTTGCTGCTCTGTGAACCAGGGTGAACAACAGCTGGTTAGAAAAGTAACTCGTGTGTATGCCGAAGTGCCAAACGAGGGGACCTGAGTTGCCAAACGATTGTGCCTGATTTTCTGGAACATTAAGATGAGTATACTCAACGTATTTGGCATGCAATGTGATTAATAATGCATCTCTTTTCAGCGTGTGATGCATTAGCATAATTTTGGTGGCTTCTTTTTTTT
>JACEFZ010016088.1:0-88977 GCA_014155875.1 Cepaea nemoralis
TTGTAATGAAATGAAATGTGATATCCGATAAGCCTGGGCTGTCATGTTACGCCCCTCCACATCACCAGAGTCGGGATCAGCACTGTGTTCTTTTCCCGACCCTACCATGTGTCAAGCCACCCAAAATTTACTTTTCTGCGTTTCCCATCTTCTTTTCCCGCTAATCTTGCCAGTTTTTTCCAATTTCTCCATTTTTTTTTTTTTTCTCATAACTTGTCCAAAAATATTGACGTCTAATTTGTTTAATCAGTTTGTGGTTTTCATTTGCTTCTTGTGGACTTGCCTTTGGTTTTTCTATGTGGCAATGGTTATTTTGCATTGTCCTCAGAAACCACATGTCCCCATCTGTGGGGGTCTTTCAGCTTGTCCCGCTCTTTTCCACGTGCGGCAAACGAGCGTCTAGCAAATACGTTACCACAGATCCTTGTTAAATACGTAGTACCCAATACGTAGTACCAAATACGTAGCACTTAAAACGTAGTACCCAATACGTAGTACTTAATATGTATACTCAATACGTAGTACTTAAACATAGTACCCCAAAACGTAGTACCCAATACGTAGTACCCAATACGTAGTACCCATACGTAGTACTCAATACGTTGTACCCAATATGTAGCACCTAATACGTAGTACCCAAAAACGTAGCACTTAATACGTAGTACCCAATATGTAGTACTTAATATGTAGTACTCAATACATAGTACTTAAAACATAGTACCCAAAACGTAGTAGTCAATACGTAGTACCCAATACATAGTACCCAATAAGTAGTACTTAATATTTAGTACCCAATACGTAGTACCCAAAATTTTAGTACCCAATACGTAGTACTTAATACGTGTACCCAATATGTAGTACCCAATACATAGTACCAAATATGTAGTACCCAAAACGTAGTACTTAATACGTAAAAACCCAATAGATAATGCCTAAAAGGTAGCACCCAATACGTAGTACCCAATACGTCGTACCCAGTATGTATTACTTAAGGTGTAGTACCCTAACGTATGCCCAATATGTAGTACATAATACGTAGTACCCAATATGTAGTACTTATACATAGTACCCAATATGTAGTACTTAATACATAGTACCCAATATGTAGTACTTAATACATAGTACCCAATATGTAGTACTTAAAACGTAGTACCCAATATGTAGTACTTTAAAACGTAGTACCCACTATGTAGTACTTAATACATAGTACCTAATATGTAGTACTTAATACGAGTACCCCAAAATGTAGTACTAATACATAGTACCCAATATGTAGTACTTAATACGAGTACCCAAATGTATACGTAAAAGTAGTACCCAATATGTAGTACTTAATACGCAGTACTCAATACGTAGTACACAAAGTAGTACTTAATACGTAATACCCAATATGTGGTACCCAATTCGCAGTACCCAGACTAAAAAGTACTTACAAAAACTAGCTGCTTGTCCTTTACATCAGTGCTTCCCAAAGTGGTGGTCCGCGGACCAGTGCCGGTCCGCGAGCCCTTCTTTGCCGGTCCGCCACGTGAGTTGAAAAAAAAGTAAGTAAAATGTAAAATATTTTCTCCTTTCAGGACTGTTTAGAAATTTTTAAAAACAAGATTGTCCTTTTCTCAAAACATGATATCCGCACCGTTTTTATGGTGATTTAATTTTAAAATAAATTGAACCTGCGGCCGTATAGCCCAAGGAGTATCTCTACAATAAAATTTTACTCATGAAAATAGGACCACCATTAAATAAATCACCGTCATCCAATAATATTATGGAGCAGTATTTAGCGCACCTCGACAACACCCACAATTACGTTACATCTTATATTTATAGTAAAATGTATATTGAGGTCATATAAAATTCCAGGTTACAAAGAGAAAACTTTTTTTAAACGGCACTGGTCCCTGGTGCAAAAGGAAAATGTTATGTAGGTCGGCGAAAGTCAACAGCTTGGGAAGCACTGCTTTACATGACGTCAGAAACAACTCCAGCATTTTTAGCTGTTTGTGATTCAATAATTTGACGTTGCGTTCTGAACCACCGACGCTCATACGATTGCTATAAATCAACACAAAACGGTCAACTTCCAAATCGCCAGCAGCTGATTTTGCACACAGAATACGAGATTGTGAATGGCGTTCTCTGCCCCCTCGCTACATACGCCAAAATGTACCTACAGCCTGTCGAAATAAAGTCTGCCAGCTTGAAGTGTCTTGCTTCTATTTTCTGACTTCTAAGCGTTTTGGTCCGGAATTCTCCATTTTGGACTCAACCAATCATCCTGAAGACTTGAGTAAAGACGAGAGTTCAAGCTGGCCAAACAGTTGCCGGATTTTGATCGTCTCTGAGGGCTGCCAGCCCGGCTCTACAAACATCAAGTTTTGATCAAGTGAGATCAATTTTCACTCCATTGTTTGATGACTTTCTTCCTCCTGTACCCACTGTGGAAGTGGGGGGGGGGGGGGGCGTGCGGAGAAGGAGGTGAAGGAAAAAGAAGAGGAAGAAGGAGGAAGAGTAGAAGGAGAAGGAAGAGAATAAGAGGAAGAACTAGAAGAAAAAGGGGGGAAAAAAGGAGGTGGGTGAAGCGGAAAAGGGGAGTAGGATAAGAGGAAGAAACAGAGGGAAAAAGGGGGAAGAAGGAGGTGGATGAAGAGGAGAAGGAAGAGGAGGAGAGGAAGGATGAGGAGGAGAAGTAGGAGGAGAAGAGGGGGGCATACGGAGACGGCGGTTAAGGAAAAGAAGAGGAAGAAGAAGTAGTAGGAGGAGAAGATTAAGGAGCAGGAAAGCGGGAGGAGAAAAAGAAGGAAAAGGATGAGAAATAAGGAGATGAAAAGAGTAGGGTTGAGAATAGAAGTTTAATATCCTTTACAGGACGTCGCAGTCAAAGCCAGCATGTTTTTGGCTGTTTGTGATTTCTAGGCATGTTTACTTTCAGTAATTTGCCATTGCTTTCTGTGTGAGTGTGTATGTGCGTGTGTGTGGGGTGTGTGTGAGTGTGTGTGGAAATGGTTGTGGTGTCCTGGTGTTATTGAATTGTTGTATGGCTCTGAATGTTGGTGTAAATGATGTATGTATGCATGTATGTATGAATGTGTGATTGTGCGTATGAATGTATGCGTTTATGCAATTGTGTGAGTGTGAGTGTTAGTGTGTGTGTGGGGGGTGTGTGTGTGTGTGGGTGGATGTGTGCGCGCACCCCGGGTGGATGTGTGCGCGCGCGCTTACCTGTCTCATTACACGGTAATATACATTGTTTATGTTCACAATATTCATGTGACAATGTTTTGTTTTCCCAGTTTGTGAATGTAACATGCACAACGGATAACTGATGTGCGAAAGACGAGTGGTTGGAAGGACCCAGTGTAAGACGGGCCTGGTACCCAATTTGTGACCCTTTGAAATAAAGTTAATTATTCGTTCGTTCATTCCAACCGGCATTAAGTAGCTTGGACCAACTCCCAATCACAGACTACCCCGTGTTGTTCCAGCCAAATCTTCCGTCTGGTAGCAACCATTTTGGGCGCCATATTGTTGTCACTTCAAACAAGCCAGGATTGCTTACAAGCCTCCAACTAAATGAAACAACTGCCACTATTTGCTTCTTGTAATTGCAATTTGTTACGAACTTTTGTAACGAAGATTTTTTTAAACTTATGTAAAGTTAGGTGCTTGTCGATTACATAACGTACCAATCAACCCCAGCATTTTTTTAAAGATGATTGTTATATACTAGATACGTTTGTCACTGGCTTTCTGAACAACCGACGCTCAAAAAATTGTTAAAAAATCAACAATTCCGTCTACTTCCTTGTAGCCTGCATCTAATTTCGAGCCCTGTCTGCGGTATTGCGAATTACCTTCGCTACCCCTTCGTCACAGACGCGAAAGCCTTTTGTAACGTATACTAAAATTTCTTGTCAATCTTTCAATTTCCACAGCGTTGCTACATCGGTGACGTCAAGATCTGGATGTACCCACAGTTCAAATCTACATCCATCCATCCATCATGTGCCATGCCGGTAAGCGTGGGCGGTCATGTTCTGCCATCTCACTCGATCACCAGAGTCGTGGATCAGCTCCGTGTTTCTGTCTGTGTTGGGTGGATTTGGGATGGAAGGGCGGGTGGGGAGAAGTGTATGGTGTGTGGGTTTGAGATATGTGTGCGGTGTGTTGGTGGGGGATGTGTGAATGATGTGTGGGTGGAGGGTATGTTTGTGGTGGTATGGGTGGAGGATAGTGTGTGGTGTGGGGGATGTGTGTGATGGGTGTGGGGAATGTGCGTATGGGTGGGGTATATGTGTGGGTGAGCAGGGGATTGTGGTGGTTGGGGGAAGTATGTGGGGGAGTGTGTGGTGGGAGATGTGTGTATGTGGATGGGGAATGTGTGGGTGGGGGTGTGTGAGTGGCTTAGGGATGTGTAGGTGGGTGAGGGAGTTGTATGTGTCGGGGTGGGATGTGTGAGTGGGTGGAGGATGTGTGTGGGGGTAGGGGTATTGTGATCGAGAGATGTTTGGTTGGGAGTGGGTTGGTGGGGGTGTGTGGGTGCGTAGTGGAGGATGTGGTGAGTGAGTGTGTGTTGGTGGACGGGTAGGGAATGCGTGTGTGGGTGGGGAGAGGTGTGTGGTGTGTTGGTTGGTGATATTGTGTGGGTGAGGTATGTGTGTGTGGGTGGGGGATTTTGTGGTGTGTGAGTGGGGGTATGTGGGGTGGATGGGTAAGGGTATCTGTGTGGGTTTGGGTGGGATTATTTTGTGGTATCTTGGTGGGGGATATGTGTGTGGTGTGTAAGTGGGGATGTGTTGGTGAGGGATATGTGTGTGTGTGTGGTGCGTGGGTTGGGGATAGTGCGTGGTAGGAGGTGTATGTGATGTGCGGGTGGGGGATTGTGTGGTGAGGGATTAGGTTAAGGCATGTGTGGGTGGGTGGAAGTTGTATGTGTGGGTGGTGGTGTGTGTATGAGTGGATTGGGGATGTATGGGTGGTTAGGGAGATGTGTGTGTGTGTGGGGGGGGGGGGGTAGGGACATGTCAGTTGGTGGGGATGTGTGTGTATGGTTTGGGGATGTGTGAGTGGATGTGCGATGTGTGGGTTGGTGGGGGATTGTGTGTGTGGGTGGGGAATATGTTGTCGATGGAGATGTGGCTGGGGGAAGGGTGGTTTGAGGTGTGGGTGGGGAGAGGATGTGTGGGGTAGAATGTGGATGGGCGTGGGATGTGTGGGTTGGTGGGGGAATGTTTGTGGGTGGCGAGTGTGTTTTGGTTGGGGGATCAGGTGAGGGCAGTGTGTGTGGGTGGGGGATGTGCGGGAGGGGGATGGGTCGGTTGGTGGGGTATGTATGTGTCCCTTGGTGTGCGTGTGTGTCGGTAGGTGGGGGTGTGTATGTGTCCCTTGGTGCGCATGTGTGTGGGTAGGTGGGGGTGTTGTGTGGGTGGGGTGATGTATGGATAGGTGGGAGATGGGCTTCATACCATGGTAATTAGCCTTGTTTATGTTTACAACATTCATTTCACAATGTTTATTTTTCTTCCTATGCAAATGTATAATGCTCTTGATGAACGAAAGACGAGTGATTGGAAGGGCCGAATGTAAGACGGGCCTGCGCGCCCAATTTGTGACCCTAATAAAGTTGATTTGATTTGATTTGATTTGTCTCGACCCATGCATCACTGTCCAGAATATAAGACCAAAGGGTATATTGTCAGAGTCGTTGTGAAGAATAGTTAGTTAGTTAGTTAGTCGACAGATCATCCTAATTGCACATCGAACCATTCAGTCCATAAGTGCTCGGATCCCCTCCTCAGCAAATCCCGCAACGTGTAGCGGCTAACGACACCAGTTCTGTGTTGGTTTATCAATCTTCTTTGGCTTCCTGCGTAGTGTTCTTGTTTGGCCACCCCTCTTTTAATTTGCTGCTCTCGAGGTCTGGCCATTGTTGTAGATTCACAGTCATCACTTGGTTCTCGCAAAAGTCTTACTTCTCGTAGAGCATTCAGAATGTCAGCCTGGTCCATGGCGCGTCCGCCCTCCACAGGAGCCTCACCTGCGAGCTTGTCAGCCCGCTCATTTCCTTGTATTCCCGCATGCCCTGGCACGAAGATGAAACTAATCTTTGCCAGCCGAGACCACTCCAGAGGCAGCAACCATTCTCTTCGGATCGACCCCTCCTCTATCCTCTTGATCATGTTCATTGAGTCGCTAAGGAAACAAGCCCTAGTGAATGTCTGTGTCTCGAGCCATGTTATTGCTTTACTTACTGCCATGACTTCCATGGTCAGGCTACTTGTGGTTTCAGTGAAAGCACCAGAGTCCTCCTTCACAATTCTCCCTCCGGCCCGAGCTGTAAAGGCCCATGAGCTTCTCATATGTTGGACGACCGACCCATCTGTATAGATGACCGCGTCACCGTCTAGCGAATTCTCGAAAATCAACGCTTGTACTTCAGCCTCCACAGCAGCCGGATTTTCTTGCCTGCATTTCCTATCTAGTTGGATGCAAACTGAAAAGGATGTGCAGAAGTCTGTTGGCACTTGCACCCACTCCTTGCCAGGTTCTAAGTCCTCAAGTGAACACACCTGTTGAAGAATGTCTTTGGCTTGACCCATCCAGGACCGTCCTCTTTTTAACCTGCTGCCCTTCACCTTCCTAATTTCACTATGCAGTGGATGTTGTGTGTTTGCATTAACTCTGAGGTAGGCGCGTGCCCTGCAAACTTGTATTCTCTCTTCAATGGTTGGAAAATCAAGAAGGTAGCGCATCGCCCTGCATGCTGTATCTCTTGTACATCCAAGAATAATGCGCATAGCTTCATTCTGTATCCTTTCCATCCTTTCTATCTGCTTATGGCTGAGAGTCAGGATTGCCATCGCATACTCCAAAACAGACATGACCAGCCCCTCGTACAGAAGACATAGATGGCGCTGCTCACAGTTTGCTGCCGCCATCACCAGCATCGCTGCCAAACCCCGCTTGGCCTTTGTTATCACCTGGTCTATGTGCACATTATAGGCAAGGCTTCGATCAAACCGTATCCCCAGGTAATTCATTGCCTGCGTTCTTTCCACCGTCTCTGAACACAGCATTACAGTTGGTGTTGGAGTGTTGACAATATGATTATTCAACGAGAACCAAGTCACTGTTGCCTTTGTTGGGTTGACCATTGCCCCAAGTACTTATGCGATTGAGTTCGGTTTGTAGTTCTACAGCAACCTCCTCTCTATCCTTACCCTGACGATAAACTAAAACATCATCGGCATATGACAATGTCCTGCCAGGTCCAGTGATCTGCTCACTGGTGATTCTCACTGTGTAGGCGTTGAACAGTGTCATATATTTTTGAAGGGAGTGGGAGATCACTGTAGTGCATGCCCCATCTCTAACAAAAGATGTAAAGCCCCATCCTCTTCTATCTTCAATAACCCCAGAATATGAACCTTGAGTTATCTGCAGGCCTCGTTTTGTTAAGTATTGTCTAGGAGATATAGATTATGGCCCTGGTAAGAATGGTAATTTACTAATTGGGAATCTGCCCCTTCTCCAATGATTCTTTAGCTCTGGAGCCCCCTTTAGTTTATCAAATCTGAGGAAAGTCAGGAGAATTTTCTCAGCCTGATTTAGATGAAGAAAACATGGATGTTGAGCAGTTGATAGGTCTAGAGTCTTTTTATTTCCCCATTTTAGTAAGTCATTATGAGTTAATTTATCTTTTAACAATCAAACACATAATCAATCACATTAGATTTTGACAACATGATGTACAAAGAAGTTGTTGACAGATAGGTTTGAACTTGACAAATTAACAGAAGGTCAATTCATGTTAATCATTTATTGACTGGCCTGAGCCTTCTGGTCAGTACATACATCTCTATTGTGATTTACACAAAGTAATAGAACAGTTGCACACTGGACCATTGTCCCAGACAATCAATAACACGCATCAATATATGAGATGTCAACAAGTGTGAAAACATAGTAAACATTTTGATGTTGTACATATTAAGTATGATAGTGTTGCATCAACAATTAACTATTATTTTCCTGAAATTGGGTGTGGTGTGTACCAAGGAAAATGTAACCTGGTGACTGGAAGATTAGGTAAGCCAGGGTCCATTGACTGATGGATCCACTTCAGGTCTGCCCGTATAGCTCCACTGAAGGCCTCCCCATGCTCTGCTCATAGCGAAGTCATCCTCCATCTCACTTGTGGTTCATCTCTTTCTCTCGGCTTCCCTCTCTCAGGTCTGATTTAGGTGGTTAGTTTGCTGATGTGTTGGGTGGTTGTTGGTATGTAGCCACCAAGATCACTGATGAGTATTCACATAAATATATACATTCCTACCAATACAATAATAAGAAGTAGGTCGGAAGAAATCTAAATTCCTGAAGTAGGAACCAGTTCCCCTCCCCCTCTTTTTCTCTCTAAGCTAGTGTTGGGTTAATTTGGGGTGGTCAGAGTTTATCACACTGTGTACGCCTTGTATCAACTTGTTCTTGCTGTATGTAAGTCTTCATTTGACCTGGGTCAGTGAACGTGTACAGTGAGACAATGACAAGAGTGAGAAGGTGTCAAGATGCATGTAAATAAATGACATACATTTATAACATTTCTTCCACTCCATGGTGTTTGTCGGATATGGGTTTGATTGATGGCTCAACCCCACAGAGATAAATGATGAAAAATCATTTTTCCCAATGTGATCCTGCCCGTTTAATTAATTTAGTTGTACTGACTCAATTGTTGAGACCAGAAATAGAGTTTTAGAGAACCAAGGAATACCTTTAGGAAATACTGAAAAAGTGGTACTCCCTTTTATACCCAATTTATTTCCTAAGTGGTTCCTTGCCTCTCCTCTACCAACTAATTAATTCTATCTAGGGTAATTTAAAACAATTTGATTATGACAAGTAAAATACAATCAATACATGACATGACCTTAGTTTTTGTGATTTAATACACAGAAATATGGATTTTGTAAATTGCATTCAAAATTACAATTTCCTGTCATAGAAATAAGGACATATACATATACATTAAATATTACAGACTTGATGTGCCCATGATCCGGTAGATAATTAACCGTTTAGATTTTTCGCAGTGGCCTGTAAAGCTAATCTTTTACTGGTCTGGATGATCTGAAAAAAAGAACTGTCTCCAATCAGGATTCTCCACTTCCAGCTTTGGGAATCACTCTGGCTATCATCAATTGTAGTATTATTTATTGTTCCTGGGTGTAGTAGAACATAAGTTGGCTCTTGTTTTCCTTTGTCTTGGCAGGTACTTATTTAAATAAAGATTACCTCTCCTATGAGACAAATGGAATGGTTGCAGGTAGATAAGGTTTGACGCTACTCTGTCAAGGGCATCACTCAACCATGTGCTCACTCAACAGGTGCTGC
The DNA here is from genome assembly GCA_014155875.1 of Cepaea nemoralis. Taxonomy (NCBI): domain Eukaryota; kingdom Metazoa; phylum Mollusca; class Gastropoda; order Stylommatophora; family Helicidae; genus Cepaea; species Cepaea nemoralis. Next base: position 9,391 of record JACEFZ010016088.1, read on the forward strand.
CTTCAAACTTCACCAAGTCAGGTCTGGATTGACATGAATAAGACCACTACCTGAAATTCCATCAATCACATAATTCGAATAATATCAGAAATATGACATTAGGAATTTACATGTAAAAGCCTAAGAACATAACCAGTGAAAACAATAAAATGAATCCTGTTCTTAGAGAAAATAAACAGGGAAGAAAGATAGTCATTGGTGTTTCCAATGTAGTTATCACCAACACAGTTGTTTGCTCTCAATCCAATCTTCCACTATCAAGTGTTCAAGGTTTAACTAGCAGATGTGCAGTTTCATCATCACCTATGCCTGTCCTCAGGTTTATAGAAGTAATTACCTTGAGTGATTGGGAATTTAACAATTATGTTGACCATTCTCTTCTGTATCTAGTTTTGTTCTCTACTTCATCTTTTCCTATTCAAGAAAAAGGGTCTTATACATTAAGAGCTTTTACAAGTCAGGTCCCATTTCCATGAGTATTTGCTTATAAACAAGATAAGTACATACTGGTATTATTCTTGTATAGCCTTCAGGTGTATTCTTCTTCATTAAATGCTTCAAGTGAGAAGATTTCTTCCATTCTCATGGATGTAACATTGATTATTATCATCAACATCATCATGGTTTTTCTAATAATTGTAATTAAAATCCTTATCATTATTTTCATAATGATTACATGGTTATTACAATCATCATCATTATTATCATGTTTATGACATTAGAAATCATTACATTATTCTAACATTATCATCATAATCATGGTTATATCATTTTCATTAAATTACAGTCATCCTCATCATCTTTGAAATTCATTATTATCATTACAATAGACCATATGTGTTAACATGAACTACAAAGTGGGATTTTGCTTAAATTACAAACACAGATGCTGGTGCTATGCGTAATGTATGATATGGTTTGTGTCGTGCTTAGCGCACAAAACTAGATGATAGAGATATGAATGATACTTTATACAAAGTGGTGTTATGCGCCGGAGTGTACTAAATTAGTTTTTAGTTTATGGGGTACACCGAAGCATTTCTCTAGTGATAGGCATGGCATTCCACATCAAAGTTGCTGGCTATCATTAGATTGACTGTTGGCTTATACTCCCTCTTTCTCACTCAGCATGTAACTTCACTCACTCACTCAACTCTGACATCATTCATATGTATGGATGATAATTTCACTCAGTCCACAGACACATTCATATGGGTATGGGTGATCATATAGGAATCCTTCATCACACATTCTTCATACTGTCATGTAAAGTGGGTACTTATGTGATTTCCAAATGACAACATAACATGTTTACACCATATGGCATCACAATGAGGTCTCACCCATTCATCAGACACAATCATATCTGTATGGATGACAATCATGCATATGTAGGTGCTTTACACAGAATACATTCACAGATTCACCAAGAAGGACATTACAAGGGCATCTCATCCTTCAACCTAACTTGTAGTCATGCATGCTGGTGGGATTTTATGAAATGATACATTCACATCTGTTTAACAATGATGAACTCACACATGAATCCTCACAGACATGTTATCAACAATGTCATAGTGATCATTGTGATCATTAGACACACTTAGGCAATTCATCCAGGATTTAGCAACATGGAGTCCAGGAGTTATCACATGTTCTCATGAAATACATACAATTTAGGTGATATATCCAATTCATATTCAGGCATTATGAATTAAAATACTTCTTGCATGGCGGTTGGTTACGAACTATTATGAGGCACAAATATTATTATTGCCCATGGTTAACAGCCATGTTTATATATTTGCCTTACCCCAAGTGGCTGTACCATCACACAAATTATGAGACCTGTAGAGCTCTGGCTGGTTCTCATGTGCTCATGAATTAAAAGAAACTATTTGGTTGTCCATGTGCTCATGTAAAAAAATTAAATTTACTGACTAATGTGCTCCATCTACTTGACTATACACATTCCACTAAATTCTCTATTAGTGCTGGCACATGTAAACTAGTTTTTAATCTTACCAGTGGGCCATATACATTATGTCCTTACCACTGTACTAAGAATTCTGAAGTTCCTTAAGTCACTCTAATTCATTGTAGATTCAGTTTCATGCTTAAGAAATAAAATGTATAACATGTGTCTAATGTTCTATACATTAACTAAGTTGCTTAGCTGGGAGAAAATAAACACTGTAGTTTTTCTCCTAATGTACAGTTTATCTTGTGACTATGATAACTGAGTATAATATTATTTAGTTTGTACTAAATTAAATTCTTTAAGAACTCATCATTCCAATCATTGTGGATTGAGCTGCTTAAGAATTAATTGTACAACTTGGATTAATGCTTATACATTAATTCAGGTGTTTGCTTTTGGGAGAAAATAACATTCACTATGGGTATTCTTAATTAATAGTTTATCTATAAACTATAGCAATTAAATTAACTTCTTAATTCACCACACGTGTTCAACCGAGTCTACTTACCAAATCTCTTCTGGGAAAATAGGCTCACAACTAACTAAGATTTAAACTAAATTATATTGTTTACCTTCATTTAAAATGAATTTCTTCCACACTTCGGCGCCAGGATTAAGATTTTTCTCAGTGCGATGTCGAGGGCTGATGTTTTTCTTCCTATCTAACTTATACTAAATTATCTTTGCTAAGTTGATTTTGAAGAGACTATCACTCCCTTCCTCATCCTATCTCTCCTGCGTCGTGTGTGTGTGTGGGTTAGTTCACAAAACAGACAGAATTTCTCCCGCATTGGCTTATATTTAGATTCATTGTTCCGGTGGTGACGTCACAATGGGTCGATGAAAAAGTCGGCTTTTCACTGCCGGGAATGAGCGGTGTCGAACTATTTTTATTGCCTGGAATTATTTTAGTGCATGTTACTCTTGTGAAAATGTATATCACATGGCTCCCCTCTCAGACTGTTGTTCGCCTGAAGAACAGTAGCTTTGAGCAAGCGTAACAAGCTTATAATTCCTCTAATCCTTTCTTCTCCCATTATTTCTTTTCTCCTCTGATTCTTGTACAGACTCTTCAATAGGATGTCTGCTGAGAAAGTCTGCTCCTACATTCATCTTTCCTGGAACATATTCAACTTGAAATGAATACGGTTGTAGAAGTAACGACCATCTCATTAGTCGAGCGTTTAAGTTTCTGGATGCTGCCAGGAACGTGAGAGGTTGATGATCGCACTGTATTGTGAAGTGTTTCCCATACAGGTACGCCTGAAACTTCTCTACTGCCCAGACTAAAGCTAAACATTCCTTTTCAATGGTAGAATAATTGCGTTCGGCTGAATTCAATTTTCTACTGGCATAGGCAACTGGAAAGAGCATTGATTTATCCTCATCCATTCCTTGTAATAAGGTGGCACCAATTCCTATGTTGCTTGCATCCGTCCTAAGTATCCATGGACGTGTTAGATCTGGTAGATGAAGAACTGGTTTTGCTGTTAAAGCTTTCTTTAACTCCGCGTACGCTTTCTCGCAGTCAGCAGACCAAACAACCTTTTCTGGTTCCCCTTTCCGAGTGAGATTTGTCAACGGAGATGCGAGGGAATTGAAGTTTGGGATGTATCTTTGGTAAAATCCACAGAGAGATACAAAAGATCGAACATCCTTTTTGGTTCTGGGTCGCGGTGCATTTCTTAGTTTCTCCACATTACCATCATGAGGTTGCATTTTTCCTTGAGATATTGTGTGTCCCAAAAAGTCTAATTGCCTGAACCCAATCTGGCACTTCTTTGGTCTTGCAGTCAACCCCACTTCTTTCAGGCGGTTGAACAGTATCTTCAATGTCTCAAGATGTTCCTCGAATGTTTCTGTAGCAATCAGGATGTCATCCATGAAGTTGCTAAGACGTGGATTTTCCAATGGTCCTAAAAGTTTCCTCATCATGCGAGTGAAGACACTAGGTGCATTGCTTAATCCGAAAGGAAGAACGTTAAATTCATAGTGTCCATCAGGAGTGCTGAAGGCTAACCACGGTCTAACTTCCTTTTTCACTGGGATTTGATAATATCCTTTGCTGAGATCTATCTTTGTGAAGTATTTTGCTCTGTTGAGGCTGGTGAAAAGTTGATTCTGATCTGGCAGTGGTTCCGGTTGGAACTCTGTCACCGCATTCAGCTTGCCGATAATCAATGCATAATCTATGTTCACCATTGGGTTTCCTCAATAAAACTACACTTGCATTGTAAGGTGATTCAGAAGGTGATATTATCCCAGCTGAAAGCAATTGTTGAATTTCATCTTTGAGAGATTTGGCTTTGGCGTATGGAACAGGGTAGGTTTTGACTCGCGCAGGTGTTGTATCCTTCAACTTCATGTCGAATTCTTCAAGATTTGTTAATCCTGGCTTGTCTGTTAGTATCTCTGCATAATTCTCTAAGCACTCTCGAATCTGCTGCTGCTGATCCGTCGTTAATGTTGAACTAATGTCCACATCTCGATAAGTCTCGTTGAATTGCAGTGGATACTCCACTCCCATTGAGTTTCCATGCTCAACTTCTGTTGCTACGGCCATTGCTATCAAATGTGCTGTCTCGGTGGGGGGTCTCTCGTTGTACTTCCGTAACAGGTTGAGATGAAAGATTTTCTCTTTCCCCTTTATAGCGATCTTGTAGTTTGTTCTGGAAATTTTCTCCTTTACTACATAAGGTCCTTTCCAACCGATTTGCAACTTGTTTTGACTTGTGGGAAGAAGTAATAGTACTTTTTCTCCCACCAGTAACTCTCTATCTTTCGCTTTCTGGTTGAAATTTAGGGCCATTCTACGTCGTGCTTGTCGTAGGTTGCTTGCGGCTAATTTCCAGCCAAGTTGAAGTCGTTGTTTTAACTCTTCCACATATGCGGATGCAGTCACAACAGTTTCATCAACTGAATCATCAGTCCAGGTACGAAGTAAAGCTTCTAATGGTCCCTTGATTGGACGACCGAACAACAATGTTGCTGGTGCAATTCCCGTAGATTTGTGTGGTACTTCGCGGTACGCAAAAAGTGCTGCCGGAATGTATGTATCCCACGCCTCTGGTTTTTCTTGAGCTAGTTTCTTCAAGATGGTTATTAGGGTCCCATTAAATCTTTCCACAGCTCCGTTTGAAGCAGGGTGGTATGGAGAAGTACATATCTGCCTAGATTGGAACATTCTAAACACTTCCTCCATCAACTTTCCTTTGAACTGAGATCCGTTGTCAGTCAGGATCCGGATTGGAAATCCTAATCTTGTAAATATTCCAAGTAGAGCTTCTGCTACATGCTTGGAATCACTCGAAGGCATCGGCACAGCTTCCGCCCACATCGAGCATGTGTCTACTAGTGTTAGTATGAATCGATTCCTCTTCTTTGTCAGGGTGAGAGGTCCGACTATGTCCACAGCCACTTTCTCGAATGGTGTGCCAGTGATGGGCATTTCCCCTAATGTCGCTGGTGGTGTCCAGTGCTTTGGGGCTACTCTCTGACATTCTGGGCATGATTTGACATATCGTTGAATGTCCGCGTTCATTCCAGGCCAGTAGTAGTGAGTTGAGATTCGTTGCATGGTTGCGTTGATTCCCATATGTCCGCTAAACGGCATACTATGTCCCATCTCCAGTATTTGTGTTCTGTAAGTAGTTGGAACAACCAGTTGAGAATACTCTTGTCCTAACTTTCCTGCCTTTCTGTGAAGAATTCCATTCTTCATGTAGAAATCACCCTTCCCAGGAGGTGTATGTGATTTTGGCAACTTACGGAAGCACGTCCCAAGTGAACTATCTGTTGCTTGGGCTTGTTTTAAATCTTCGGGCTGAAGATTTGCTGGTGTCGTAGTCGTTGGAGTTTCCTTGGCCTGTTGGCGCGTAGTCACCGCTGATGCTATCATTGGCTGTACTGGTTCTCCTAAAAAGACGTATCGACATCCAAGCATGACAGGGTAGATTGGATCTTCCATGACCGCTGCTCTGATTTCTCCCGTAACATAGCGTGAAGTTATGCTGACCTTGGCAACAGGAAGTGTCATAGGTACGCAACTTTTCAGAAATCCCTGTATTTCGACGGTTTCATCTGTAACTTGCTCTGGGTTTACCAATGAGGCTTGTACAATTGCGTCGAAAAATAAACCTGTATCATAGAGACATTCCACTGTCCATCCATTCAGGTTGACAGATTCTATGACTGGCAGTTTGGAGTTGGTGTTCCGTTGCGTGTCCATATTGGAATGAGCATTACGGTTCCTTCTCGCTGCTTTAGGTTTTACTGCACAGGCTGTGGTAAGAGGTTGAGGCTTCTTTTTGCAATCCCTTGTGTTATGAGTATGATTTTTACAATGGCTGCAGTAGAGCTTCTTCTCCCACTTGAACTGCTGGTTCTGATTTGTAGTGGTCTTATTTGATCCATTCGATCCATTTGGTTTGCTGGATTTCGGTTCTCCTTTATCTTTGGTCTTCTGAGGGAATTCGCGAGGAAGATTATTGGTATTTCGTTGATTACCTCCCTGCCTCTTTCTGCGACTTTTCATATCTCTCTGCCAAAGTAATGATAGACTTCAATCTCTCAGCTCCATTCTGTGTTAAAAATGCTCTCATGTCCTGAGACATTTTCTGTTTGAGTTGATCTATCAGAATCATTTCTTCTAGATCTTGGTAGGTTTCCTCAAATCTAGACATGGTACGCCATTTGTTTAGGTAGGATCTTAGTCTTTCTACGTATTGAGAGAAGTTCTCTCCAGCTTCCTTCCGAGCAGTCCTGAACTGTTTCTTGTAGTTCTCTCCGTCTATCTCGAATCTGGCTAATAAGGCTTGTTTTAGGATGTTATAATTGCCCAACTCCTCCGGTCGTATCCTAGAAAATACTTCGTAAGAAATTCCGCGAAGTCCTTGTGACAATTTAACTGCCCATTTGGTCTCCTCCAGTCCGCACATCACACACATCCTCTCGAATCTTGATAAATAATTTTCGATGATGTCTGTCTGTTCATTGAAAGGTTCCAATGGAAAAGACATGGCGTTCACTTGAACTGAAGCTGCTTCCCCTGGTGGTTCAGCTGAAGATCTACTTTGATCTGTTGAGGGATTCTGTTGGTTCATGATTTCCAGTCGTCGTAACTCGGTTTCATTGTCCAACTTCCTCATTTCCAGTTCATGTTTTGTCTTCTTTCTTCTTGTTCTCTGTTTGCCTGTCTATCCTTCTCCTTATTTTCATTCTCCGCTTGTAGACGTCTTTCCTCCTTTTCCTTCTCAACTTGTAGACGTTCATGTTTCTCGAATTCCTCGCTAACATACTGAGCTAACTCCTTACCTGTTAGGTCGCACTGCTTACCAGTCTCCATGAAAAGATTTCTCAGTCTGGCGGTGTCTGCCATTCTTACCTTTTTCTTGTCTTCTCTGAAGGTGAATACGCCTGTATACCTGGAGAATAGACTTTAAGCAAAGCCCGTATGTCTGATTAGAGTTATCTACCTACTTTATCAATATCTAATGATATGATAACTCTGACTAGGTGAATGTTACTATCCTAACCTGCTATATTCTACTTTCTAATTAAAGAAATACCCGGACTTAGCCCCCAACTTGTCGGATATGGGTTTGATTGATGGCTCAACCCCACAGAGATAAATGATGAAACATCATTTTTCCCAATGTGATCCTGCCCGTTTAATTAATTTGGTTGTACTGACTCAATTGTTGAGACCAGAAATAGAGTTTTAGAGAACCAAGGAATACCTTTAGGAAATACTGAAAATGTTGTACTCCCTTTTATACCCAGTTTATTCCCTAAGTGGTTCCTTGCCTCTCCTCTACCAACTAATTAATTCTATCTAGGGTAATTTAAAACAATTTGATTATGACAAGTAAAATACAATCAATACATGACATGACCTTAGTTTTTGTGATTTAATACACAGAAATATGGATTTTGTAAATTGCATTCAAAATTACAATTTCCTGTCATAGAAATAAGGACATATACATATACATTAAATATTACAGACTTGATGTGCCCATGATCCGGTAGATAATTAACCGTTTAGATTTTTCGCAGTGGCCTGTAAAGCTAATCTTTTACTGGTCTGGATGATCTGAAAAAAAGAACTGTCTCCAATCAGGATTCTCCACTTCCAGCTTTGGGAATCACTCTGGCTATCATCAATTGTAGTATTATTTATTGTTCCTGGGCGTAGTAGAACATACGTTGGCTCTTGTTTTCCTTTGTCTTGGCAGGTACTTATTTAAATAAGATTACCTCTCCTATGAGACAAATGGAATGGTTGCAGGTAGATAAGGTTCTACGCTACTCTGTCAAGGGCATCACTCAACCATGTGCTCACTCAACAGGTGCTGCCTTCAACTTCACCAAGTCAGGTCTGGATTGACATGAATAAGACCACTACCTGAAATTCCATCAATCACATAATTCGAATAATATCAGAAATATGACATTAGGATTTACATGTAAAAGCCTAAGAACATAACCAGTGAAAACAATAAAATGGATCCTGTTCTTTAGAGAAAATAACATAGAAGAAAGATAGTCATGGTGTTTCCATGTAGTTATCACCAACACAGTTGTTTGCTCTCAATCCAATCTTCCACTATCAAGTGTTCAAGGTTTAACTAGCAGATGTGCAGTTTCATCATCACCTATGCCTGTCCTCAGGTTTCTAGAAGTAATACCTTGAGTGATTGGGAATTTAACAATTATGTTGACCATTCTCTTCTGTATCTAGTTTTGTTCTCTACTTCATCTTTTCCTATTCAAGAAAAAGGGTCTTATACATTAAGAGCTTTTACAAGTCAGGTCCCATTTCCATGAGTATTTGCTTATAAACAAGATAAGTACATACTGGTATTATTCTTGTATAGCCTTCAGGTGTATTCTTCTTCATTAAATGCTTCAAGTGAGAAGATTTCTTCCATTCTCATGGATGTAACATTGATTATTATCATCAACATCATCATGGTTTTTCTAATAATTGTAATTAAAATCCTTATCATTATTTTCATAATGATTACATGGTTATTACAATCATCATCATTATTATCATGTTTATGACATTAGAAATCATTACATTATTCTAACATTATCATCATAATCATGGTTATATCATTTTCATTAAATTACAGTCATCCTCATCATCTTTGAAATTCATTATTATCATTACAATAGACCATATGTGTTAACATGAACTACAAAGTGGGATTTTGCTTAAATTACAAACACAGATGCTGGTGCTATGCGTAATGTATGATATGGTTTGTGTCGTGCTTAGCGCACAAAACTAGATGATAGAGATATGAATGATACTTTATACAAAGTGGTGTTATGCGCCGGAGTGTACTAAATTATTTTTTAGTTTATGGGGTACACCGAAGCATTTCTCTAGTGATAGGCATGGCATTCCACATCAAAGTTGCTGGCTATCATTAGATTGACTGTTGGCTTATACTCCCTCTTTCTCACTCAGCATGTAACTTCACTCACTCACTCAACTCTGACATCATTCATATGTATGGATGATAATTTCACTCAGTCCACAGACACATTCATATGGGTATGGGTGATCATATAGGAATCCTTCATCACACATTCTTCATACTGTCATGTAAAGTGGGTACTTATGTGATTTCCAAATGACAACATAACATGTTTACACCATATGGCATCACAATGAGGTCTCACCCATTCATCAGACACAATCATATCTGTATGGATGACAATCATGCATATGTAGGTGCTTTACACAGAATACATTCACAGATTCACCAAGAATGACATTACAAGGGAATCTCCTCCTTCAACCTAACTTGTAGTCATGCATGCTGGTGGATTTTATGAAATGATACATTCACATCTGTTTAACAATGATGAACTCACACATGAATCCTCACAGACATGTTATCAACAATGTCATAGTGATCATTGTGATCATTAGACACACTTAGGCAATTCATCCAGGATTTAGCAACATGGAGTCCAGGAGTTATCACATGTTCTCATGAAATACATACAATTTAGGTGATATATCCAATTCATATTCAGGCATTATGAATTAAAATACTTCTTGCATGGCGGTTGGTTACGAACTATTATGAGGCACAAATATTATTATTGCCCATGGTTAACAGCCATGTTTATATATTTGCCTTACCCCAAGTGGCTGTACCATCACACAAATTATGAGACCTGTAGAGCTCTGGCTGGTTCTCATGTGCTCATGAATTAAAAGAAACTATTTGGTTGTCCATGTGCTCATGTAAAAAAATTAAATTTACTGACTAATGTGCTCCATCTACTTGACTATACACATTCCACTAAATTCTCTATTAGTGCTGGCACATGTAAACTAGTTTTTAATCTTACCAGTGGGCCATATACATTATGTCCTTACCACTGTACTAAGAATTCTGAAGTTCCTTAAGTCACTCTAATTCATTGTAGATTCAGTTTCATGCTTAAGAAATAAAATGTATAACATGTGTCTAATGTTCTATACATTAACTAAGTTGCTTAGCTGGGAGAAAATAAACACTGTAGTTTTTCTCCTAATGTACAGTTTATCTTGTGACTATGATAACTGAGTATAATATTATTTAGTTTGTACTAAATTAAATTCTTTAAGAACTCATCATTCCAATCATTGTGGATTGAGCTGCTTAAGAATTAATTGTACAACTTGGATTAATGCTTATACATTAATTCAGGTGTTTGCTTTTGGGAGAAAATAACATTCACTATGGGTATTCTTAATTAATAGTTTATCTATAAACTATAGCAATTAAATTAACTTCTTAATTCACCACACGTGTTCAACCGAGTCTACTTACCAAATCTCTTCTGGGAAAATAGGCTCACAACTAACTAAGATTTAAACTAAATTATATTGTTTACCTTCATTTAAAATGAATTTCTTCCACACTTCGGCGCCAGGATTAAGATTTTTCTCAGTGCGATGTCGAGGGCTGATGTTTTTCTTCCTATCTAACTTATACTAAATTATCTTTGCTAAGTTGATTTTGAAGAGACTATCACTCCCTTCCTCATCCTATCTCTCCTGCGTCGTGTGTGTGTGTGGGTTAGTTCACAAAACAGACAGAATTTCTCCCGCATTGGCTTATATTTAGATTCATTGTTCCGGTGGTGACGTCACAATGGGTCGATGAAAAAGTCGGCTTTTCACTGCCGGGAATGAGCGGTGTCGAACTATTTTTATTGCCTGGAATTATTTTAGTGCATGTTACTCTTGTGAAAATGTATATCACAGTGTTTATACTGTGTATAAATAATTCTCTGTGTTTTCCCAATTAACTTCTTCTTCTTCTTGTGTCTAATAACTCTCTTCCATTACCTGTTGTTGTTGTGATGTTGAGTGTTGTGTTGTGTGGTGATGAGTGGTGTTGAGTGGTGTTGTGTTTTAAGTTATGTTGAGTAATGAGTTAAGTTCACTTCGCGTGATGGTGTTCCGCGAAGCACAACTTTCTCATGTATTGCAGTTCCTAAGTGCTCTTATCTAATTAAATTTGACATAAATATAAATATTTATTTCGCCAAACCCTATTAATTCTATAGAGAAAGGAGAAAGGAAAGATTGATTTCACTTTCAACTTTCTAGATTGTAAATAGGCGTAGATAAGTCTGTTTTAGAACAAGGCACTTGTTCTAGTACACGAACTGTCATTTCAGCTGTAGACAGTGATAGCATCTTTTACAATGTTTCTGGTGAAATGCACAAGATTGCTTTCGAATCATCACTTCTCACAGTTGTTTAGAATAGAATGTAATAGTGTAATGCACTTCTTAAAGTTAATAATTATCCTTAAGAATATCAGAGATGGCAGTTTCATCGAAGAGAATATTCTGCCCGGGAATGGCTTTGCGTCATTAGAATCTACAGTCGAGCATTTTTACATTTCTGAGGTTTTAATTAATAATCATACATTTCAATTGACATCACAAACATGGGTTTACGTTACTTGATACTTGATACATCGGGTTCTTAGTCTAATCAAGGGCTAACAAACGTACCTCGGATCCAGACTTTTGCTTTGCCCATTGAATTTTTGGTCACACAATCTTCTCACATCCGTCCATGGAGCGAGTTCAGACAAAAGTGCGGGCTTATCAACATTTCTGATGAAATAGGGATATATGTTAATTATGCACTGGCGCGAAGGCGGGTCAGGTGGTTTTCCCATCCAATGGTTTTCCGAGCTTGGTCTGATGAAATCCTTCTAAGAATCCACGTCATTTGTCACTTGTTCAGTTCCAGTTTCGATGTTAAGTTTTAAGTCCCAATCTCCAATTGCGTTTGTGAAGTCAATTTCTTTTAATGTTGTTTCCTCTTTTTGCGGCATGTGTTGATAAAATGAATAATGTTGGCTGCGTTATGCCACAAACAGTACCGGACATAATGGTGATCCCTGTGGTAGGCCAGGATATTTTGTTGTTGGTTCCGAAGTCCAACTGCCACATCTAAAAACTACTTTCCGTTGGAAGAGGGCTGCAGCGATCCAACTAAGGAGGAATGGACTTACGTTTAGTTCAAGAAGCTGAAACATTAAAAAATCCAGTGGTACTCTGTTGTATGCGTCCTCAAGATCAATCGCTGCAACAACGGTTTCAGAGCCTGAGTGGAAACCTTCATAGACATCCTGGGTAAAGACTGCTGCATTGGTCCAGGTTTCTCTTTTTGGACGGTACCCACCCAGGGTAGGTGGGAAAACACCTTGCCTCTCTAGTTGGCTTTATATTTTCCTGGCAATTACCTTCTCCAGCAGCTTGCCTATAGTATTCTGCATGGTTATAATTCGATATCCCTGAATTTTTTTGTGGTCTTTGTCAGGCTTCGGCAAGGGAATCAGATAGCTGTGTAACCATTCCTCCTTGATGCTAGCACTCCCTATATTGTTGTTGTACATGTCTGCTAGTTTCTCTAGCTCATTGTCGGTACACCTATTTATGTCGTCGTATCTTATGCCATCAGGACCTGGAGCACTGTTTTTTGATCGTCGAAGCACAGCCTTGATTTCTTTCACTGTCACTGTGTCTTCATCCGAAGTGTTGTGGGACTTGTATCTGTCTGAGGTGACCTCCTTGGCCAGATTTCGGCCTCCCATGTCTGCCTGGTTGCTCTGCTCAAGGTAGCGTTCAAAGAGGGCGTCAGTCCTCTGCCAGATGAGGTCAGCACCTTGGAAGTCAGAAATGCTCTTATTCTTGACTACACCACTCATGCTTTTATGTAGTCGCCAGAACAATTTCAGTGACTTGTCTTAGCTTACTCTTTGACACACCTCTGCCCATTTTTCGCTTTTAACCACCTTGACCAGTTTTTTTTAAATAGCTTACTTTTGTGTGCATCTCTCTTTCTAAATGCAAGCAGGGACTAGGATGACCAGCTCTGTTCTTCTTGGCATTTTGCCATCTCCTTACAGCGCTACGCTTATCCACCCAAGCCTTCTCCACCTCGAAACTCCACCACGGTGGCTGCTCCCAGCTTTTTTTCCTGCCCTGAAACGTTCTGCGCTTGTCACGTCTTATTTTACTCACCACATCTTGCCCTGTACTGTCATACTGGAACGTCTTTACCTTTAGCTTGTGCTGCCTGGTTCTGCCTTGTGAAGAATTTCTTGTTCTCGTTGTGAAGAATGAGAGACGTAAAGCGAGGCTCACATTTTCTTCACTAAACAACCGTAGACTTGCGATCTGGTTATCCTTCTTTTATTCTTTATCTTTCACTGGGACATAGGTCCTCAACCAACTCACTCCCAGCCCTCTTGTCCTTAGCTATCCCATGCAGCGTCCTTTATTCCATGCCCATTTTATTCATCTGTCTCTTCTTCTCTTCCCCGTGTATATGTAGATATGACTTTAATTGATCTGCCCGGTGGGTTCCAGACAAAAACTTTGTTAGTGATACTATTCTCAGGTTCTCTCAATATATGTCACACCCAGCGCCAGCGCCATTTCTTCACCTCTTGATTCACCGGAATATGTCTAGTTCAGTGGTTCTCAACCGGTGGGGAATTCCCCCCACCCACCCCCACCTCCATGTGGGAATTTTAGGGTTTTCGGGGGGGGGGGGAGAATTAAGATTATTTCAAGATCGCGTTAATACAAGAACCGATTACTTGATATTGTTTTTCCCTTCATACCGTACGGTTCTGTACGTCCCACCCTTCTAAAATTCATTTTATATAGTAAGTAGACCCACAAATCACGTTTTATGTGGACATCTAGACTTGTTTTAGTATGTGCTATTAAATTTAGCTTCCATTATTACGTATACTGCGTAGGGGTGGGCGGGATATTTAGGTAGGAAATACGAAACGGAGGGGGGGGGGGGGGGGGGGGGGGAATGACGTTCTAAAAATATGCTGAAGGGGGGGCACGGGCCACATTTTTAGGTAGGAAATACCAAAAGGGGGGGGGGGGGATGACGTTCTGAAAATTATTGTGAAGGGGGGGCAAGGCCCAAAAAAGGTTGAGAACCACTGGTCTAGTTCTTTCTGTCAGCTCCACGTGATCGGATTCTGTGCCAAGCAAAAAGTTGGTTTGGTGCAAACAAAAATGGATAGCGGAAAATGGGACGCAGGTGTGTATCACAGTTATGACTTAAAAGTTTTTAATGTGGTATCAGACATTTGTTTTGCATATCCTATTTACAGGACATCGCATGTTACTGCTGTTGTTGATGCAGGCTCAGGACCCCCCTGCCATTCACCGCAAGGTGCTGTATTGGCATTAAATGACAGTGACAGTGACAGGTAATGTCTTGGCAAGTTTACGATCAGTAGTTTGCCATTGCTTTCTGAACGACCGGCTCCCATACCAACACGTTAAACCCAGCGCGACTCGGTCTGCTGCCAAACCGTCGCAGCTGTGTTTCGAACGCAGGTAAGCGGGCTCACGTATCGCGTCCGCAAGGTCTTAGCTACGGAGACAGGCTGGTATCAACATGCTTATTATATATCAACTTAAAGGGAGTTGCATAAGGAAACATGCTTTATATAAACCCATGACATATATCGGAAGAAGCTTAAGACGATTAATCATCCCATGGCACATAACCAGTTATATTAGCCCAGCATAAGAAAAATAAAAAACACACAAACACATCAGACCGTAGCGTTGTGTCTAGTCTAGTATATTCACGAACGTTTGAAGAAGAGATACGATTGGTCGGTTCCTGTGTGGTAAACGTCATATACAGAACTGCTTCTACAACTACTTCGTGGGAGTTAACACTCACAGCCTTCCAGAAGATTCCAATAGGGAATTAAAACTCACAGCCTTCCAGAAGATTCCAATAGGGAATTAAAACTCACAGCCTTCCAGAAGATTCCAATAGGGAATTAAAACTCACAGCCTTCCAGAAGATTCCAATAGGGAATTAAAACTCACAGCCTTCCAAAAGATTCCAATAGGGAATTAAAACTCACAGCCTTCCAGAAGATTCCAATAGGGAATTAAAACTCGCAGCCTTCCAGAAGATTCCAATAGGGAATTAAAACTCACAGCCTTCCAGAAGATTCCAATAGGGAATTAAAACTCACAGCCTTCCAGAAGATTCCAATAGGGAATTAAAACTCACAGCCTTCCAGAAGATTCCAATAGGGAATTAAAACTCACAGCCTTCCAGAAGATTCCAATGGGGAGTTAAAACTCACTGCCCTCGAGAAGATTCCAATAGGGAATTACAACTCACAGCCTTCCAGAAGATTCCAATAGGGAATTAAAACTCGCGGCCCTCCAGAAGATTCCAATAGGGAATTAAAACTCACAGCCTTCCAGAAGATTCCAATAGGGAATTAAAACTCACAGCCTTCCAGAAGATTCCAATAGGGAATTAAAACTCGCGGCCCTCCAGAAGATTCCAATAGGGAATTAAAACTCACAGCCTTCCAGAAGATTCCAATAGGGAATTAAAACTCACAGCCTTCCAGAAGATTGACAAACAGACAAACAAACAAATAAACATTCAAATCTACTTTATGTGTTTTCTGAATGGCGCTCTGGCGATCCAAACATACCTCCTGACTGCTCTTTTGCAGGGAATTCATCACCACTGTCAAGTGTCTTGCCAACCGATGCTGGTCACACCCCATTATTCCATCCCTTTTAGCAAAGAGATAATCATCATTATCAAGTGCCTTGTCAAACTGTCGCCCGTCACACTACTTGGTTCCATCTCTTTTAGCAAGAAATTCATCATCAGTATCAAATGCTTAGCCAGAACACGCCGACTATACCTCACGAATCTTTCTCTTTTAGCAAGAAGTTCATAATCATCAAGTGCCTTGCCAAACTGACTCCGGAGATTATGGATGGCCAGATCTCGCGATCTCCAAGGGAATGAATCATTGTCGTGTCACCATAAAGAGCTGAAGAACCTCTTGCTCAATACACTAAAGAAAGGACACGTTGATGACTGTAAGTGTGGAACTGGTAACTTGACATTTTAATATCTCTCCAACAGTGTCCAAGCTCCGCCGAGCAGAACACAATTATTTTGGTCTGCATCCGCTTCATCCGAGGATACTCTCGATGGAAATGTCAAGAAACTCAAGTTGACTGCTGCTGTCTGTGCATGTATTCAGGCTGACGTCTGACGGTGTAGGGGAGGCGGTAGAATAACAATCAAATCATGTACTGACATTTCTCTATGCCAGAGTGACAGGCTGTCAAAGATCTTCTGTCGCTGTCTTCATCTGTCTTATGTTTAATTAGTCTTTCCAGTTGTTGCAATGTAATTACAATATTTGGTCTTGAAGCAGTTTCCTGCCTCGGGTCTGAATTGTGGTAAGGTCATTGCACTTTGTAGGTCAGGGATGTGGTAAGGTTATAACATTTTGTAGGTCTGGGATGTGGTAAGGTTATAACATTTTGTAGGTCTGGGATGTGGTAAGGTCATCGTATTTTGTAGGTCAGGGATGTGGTAAGGTCATAACATTTTGTAGATCTGGGATATGGTAAGGTCATCACATTTTGTAGGTCCGGGATATGGTAAGGTAAGGTCATAACAATTTGTAGGTCTGAGATGTGGTAAGCTCATAACATTTTGTAGGTCTGGGATGTGGTAAGATCATAACATTTTGTAGGTCTACGATGTGGTAAGGTCATAACAGTTTGTAGGTCTGGGGTGTGTTAACGTCGTCGCTATTTTGTAGGTCTTGGATGTGGTAAGCTTATAACATTTTGTAGGTCTGGATCCACGGAGAAATAGGTGCACGTTCTTTTTTTTTTCTCTGTTGGCGGACGACGAGCTAGACGTAGAATTATTATCTCACCGCAGTCATGGCATTATCAGCGTGGCTCCAACTAGACTAACGCGCCCGCCTGGTTTCAGAATACCACAGATTTATGTTTAATTATAATTGATGGTGGAATATGCAAAAAGATCTGCACCAACTGTTGGATATTGCAGTAACAGAGAGTACAAACAACAAAATAAATGACTATTCTTAAATATCAAGAAAACAGAAAGTATGGTCATATCAAAGGAAAAGATGATACCTAAATGTGAGATAGAGCTTAACCAAGTTGATAAATCTAAAACGTTAGAAGCAATCATAATATCAAATTGAAAATGCGAATACGACAAGCTTAAGCTGCTGTTCAGAAATGAAAAGTATCTTATGCAATAAGTTACTATCATTGAAATGTAAGAAAGAGAGCGCTGAAGTGCTAAATAGAACCTGTATTGCTGTATGGCAGTGAATCTTGGAAGTTGATACTTTAAATAGGAAAAGCTTGGAAGCAACGGAAAGGTGGTTCCTGAGACGAATGCTTCGAATTCCTTGGACTACCAGAGTAACTAACAATAATTGCCTGGAAGAGGCTAATGAAACAAAAACAATATATACAACTATAAGAAAGCGACAAACATACTTCTTTGGTCATGTGATGAGAACAGAGGCATTGGAGAACACCGTAACAACTGGAACGATCAGTGAGAAAAGAGGCAGAGGCAGATGAAGAGAAATGATACTGGTTGGACTAAGACGGTGACATGGAGGAATACCATCAGCAGAGTTGATCCAGAACACCAAAGACCGAGATCTGTGGAGAGACATAAACACCTACTCCAGCTGCCAAAGCACGTGAAGATGATGAAAGATTTATTGATGTATTTCATAATGTGGCAAAAATGTTGATTGCTACATGCTGATGCTTGTAATCAGTCACCTTTCTGTCTTCGTTTGTTTGTTAATTACGCGCATGAACTCAACGCTGTAATATAATTTCTGGACGCTAAACTCGATTACACGACATGCCTTTAATCTGAATTTGTCATTTAGCGGACAACGTTTTATGGCGGTTCTTCATTAGTCATGTTACTTGGCCTGGAAATGATTCCCTGGGGAATATCATCAGTATCATCATCAGAGTGTGTCATGCCGATACGCTAAACATGCAAACATCAAGAAGAACAAGGAAATTGTCGGAAGTCAAAATAAATTTAGCGCTAATCTTTGAATATGCATTTTTAACTCCGAGGAAAGGCCAGATTGATACATAATAAGACTGCTACCGGTACCATTATTATTGGGACTCTTAGCTGTCTGTTGAAGATCATGACGGAGCACGTATGGAAATGTCCCGAGTGCAGTGATGTCGGTTGTTGACTTAACTATTCATTTCCAAAGTTAAATCAGCATCACAGAGAAGCTCTGAGAACAACGAAAACAAATACACTGCAAACATTTAGAATTGGTGTCTATTCAAGATTCATTCATTCATCTAGTTTCATGTCCCTTGCATCCTCCGAAGTCGGAGAGTGTCTGCCTGTACGGCGAGGAACCACCAGTCTGCACACCAATAAGCCAGACATGGGACAACGGATACTCACGCAAAACTCAGGTCCTGTATGACATCACACTGATGTTGGGCAACAGGATGCCTTTATCCGACATACAGGACTTCACGCTGGAGCTCACAGCCAGCGAACACAAGCAAGCAAGCAAGCATGTCCCTTACAGAACCTCGCTCCCATAACAACCTTCCGGAAAACTTCTCGATCACAAGCAAGATGTCCCGCGTCTGATACACCCATCTGGAGATCATCCGCACATCCTGCACCCATCTTCTCTTTGGCTTTCCCCCTTCCTCTCCTCCCATATATGCCCCTCTTTCACTACGGGAAAACATTGTTTCGAATATACCCCTCCATTATTGTTCTCTCCAAACTTTTGTGACGTTTCAAGTGACCAAACTATTTCAATTTTCTTTGTTTTATCGTCTTTAATAGCCAACGTTCTTCAATATTCAGCTCTTGAAGTATTGATGCATTTGTTCTTTTCTTTACCCAAGATATTCTTAGAACTCATCTATAACATTTATTTTCAAATGCGCTTATGCGCTGTTCAGCTTGTTTAGTAAGTGCCCAGGTCTTACAGGCGTATGTTGCAATGAGAAAGATGCATGCCCTTAAAAATCTAATTTCTGTAATTCTATCTGTCCCATTCCATAATTTATTCATTTGCTTTAGTCTTTGAAGAGTAATAGATAATCGTCGTTTAATTTCTTTCATTGTGTCACCATTGTTGGTAACCCAAGGTAGAAGCAATGAAATGGTATGACATAATCAGCAATGTGAAGCTCGTGGAGAGAACTAGACTCAGCCCAGTGAACCAAGAGGTGAAGGAAACACGCTGACGGTGGATAGGGTACACACTGGCGGTGGATAGGGTACACACTGGCGGTGGATAGGGTACACACTGGCGGTGGATAGGGTACACACTGACGGTGGATAGGGTACACACTGGCGGTGGATAGGGTACACGCTGACGGTGGATAGGGTACACACTGGCGGTGGATAGGGTACACGCTGACGGTGGATAGGGTACACACTGACGGTGGATAGGGTACACACTGGCGGTGGATAGGGTACACGCTGACGGTGGATAGGGTACACACTGACGGTGGATAGGGTACACACTGGCGGTGGATAGGGTACACACTGGCGGTGGATAGGGTACACACTGGCGGTGGATAGGGTACACACTGACGGTGGATAGGGTACACACTGACGGTGGATAGGGTACACACTGGCGGTGGATAGGGTACACACTGGCGGTGGATAGGGTACACACTGACGGTGGATAGGGTACACACTGACGGTGGATAGGGTACACACTGACGGTGGATAGGGTACACACTGGCGGTGGATAGGGTACACACTGGCGGTGGATAGGGTACACACTGGCGGTGGATAGGGTACACACTGGCGGTGGATAGGGTACACACTGGCGGTGGATAGGGTACACACTGGCGGTGGATAGGGTACACACTGGCGGTGGATAGGGTACACACTGGCGGTGGATAGGGTACACACTGGCGGTGGATAGGGTACACACTGGCGGTGGATAGGGTACACACTGGCGGTGGATAGGGTACACACTGGCGGTGGATAGGGTACACACTGGCGGTGGATAGGGTACACACTGGCGGTGGATAGGGTACACACTGGCGGTGGATAGGGTACACACTGGCGGTGGATAGGGTACACACTGGCGGTGGATAGGGTACACACTGGCGTTGGATAGGGTACACACTGACGGTGGATAGGGTACACACTGGCGGTGGATAGGGTACACACTGACGGTGGATAGGGTACACACTGGCGGTGGATAGGGTACACACTGACGGTGGATAGGGTACACACTGGCGGTGGATAGGGTACACACTGACGGTGAATAGGGTACACACTGGCGGTGGATAGGGTTCACACTGGGAAAGCCTGAGGATAGTATAACTAGAAAAGTCTGAGTCTGGAACCCACAGGGCAAGAGAAACAGAGGAAGACGTAAGAACACACGGAGCAGCCACAGAAATGAATAATATGGAGAGGGGCTGCATTGGATAGCTAAGGGTAGGAGGGCTTGGGGTGAGTGGGTTGTGGGCTTGCGGTGAGTGGGTTGAGGGTTTGTGGTGAGTGGATTGAGGGCTTGAAGTGAGTGAGTTGAGGGCTTGGAGTGAGTGGTTTGAGGGCTTGGAGTGAGTGGGTTGAAGGTTTGGGATGAGTGGGTTGAGGGCTTGGGGTGAGTTGGTTGAGAGCTTGGGTGAGTGGGTTGAGGGCTTGGGGTGAGTGGGTTGAGGGCTTGGGGTGAGTGGGTTGAGGGCTTGGGTTGGATGGGTTGAGGGACTGGAGTGAATGGGTTGGGGATTGGAGTGAGTGGGTTGAGGGTCTGGAGTGAGTGGGTTGATGGGTTGGGATGAGTGGGTTGAGGGCTTGGGGTAAGTCGGTTGAGGGCTTGGGGTGAGTGGGTTGAGGGCTTGGGATGAGTGGGTTGAGGGCCTGGAGTGAGTGGCTTGAGGGCTTGGAGTGAGTGAGTTGAGGGCCTGGAGTGAGTGAGTTGAGGGCTTGGAGTGAGTGGGTTGAGGGCCTGGAGTGATTGAGTTGAGGGCTTGGGGTAAGTCGGTTGAGGGCTTGGGGTGAGTGGGTTGAGGGCATGGAGTGAGTGAGTTGAGGGCTTGGGGTAAGTCGGTTGAGGGCTTGGGGTGATTGGGTTGATTGCCTATGTCCAAATGAGGAGATAAAGGAAGAATGAAGAGAAGAACACCAAGGTGCGTGCGTGCATATGTGTGTGTGCGTGTGTGTGTGTTCGTGCGTGCATGCGTGTATGTGTGTGTGTGTGTGTGTGCGTGTGCGCGTGAGTGTGTGTGCTTGATCTTTCACATACATTTGACAACTATAATGATGTAGTGCCCTTCCAAAGGCTAGATACAATCTTTGCCAATATTCCATAGTTGGAATAGATTGGTGACAGACCTGACTGATGATGACATAGTTGTGGGTTCGGGTGGGTGGTAGACCTAGCTAATGATTACATTTTTTGTGGGTTCGGGTGGGTGATACAGCTGGCTCGTGATGACATAATTGTGGGTTCGGGTGGGTGGTAAACCTGGCTAATGATGACATAGTTATGGGTTTAGCTATATGATTGTCCTGGCTAGTTATGAGTGTTTGTTTAAGGGTGTCTAGTTCGTCATGCTGTCGAATAATACATATTCCTACAGCAAGACGCCGTCATCATTTGGTAGCAACAGGTTCGAATCCCGCGTAAGCACTAAAGTTACTTGCATGTCCTCTACATGACGCCACAATCAACCCCAGAATTGTGAGTCTGTTTGTGATTATCCCTACAATTTTATGTTTAGTAGTTTGCCATTGCAATCTCAACGACCGATGCTCATACCATTGTGAAAAATCAACCAAGGCGGTCTGCTTCCAAATCGCCTGCAGTAGATTAAACAACGGGATTGTGAAACGTGTTCGCTACCCCTTAGCCACAGTAATATTGTAGGTACTGGTGCTTTCATATTTTATATTGTTTATTGTGTCTTGTATTCTCTACTTCTTTCCTCTACTTCTATAAGTGCTCATGAATACCCGCAATTTTATTTCTCATGCCGGCTGTCTGGGTATTTAGCCCTGTTCTATAATTTTCTAAGACGACACCGATCTCCTCTGTCAAAGCGAGGTCAACGCTAAACAGAAAACAGCGGAAATCGCCCGAGAGAGCGCAGTACTTTAAGAGCGCGAGTAATTTGGGCGACATTTTTACAGCGGATCTCCCTTGGACCTGAATACAAATGAGACAGTTCAAATCCTTCCCGATGTCCCTGGCAATGGAAATGAGCTATTTAAGATTCAGAATCTAGATGAGCACGGCAGGGGGCGCGCTGTGTCGGCAGGAAATCAACCGTCCATTAATGAAGTCACTCCAGTCTATTGACGTCACGTGATTTACCAGATAGGCCAAACTTCGTTAAGGAGATAATTCAAAAGACGTTTTGGTCCATGAAATTTGGACCTCTGGCTGCTTCAGCGATCGATAATGGACTCACGCGATTCCGGAAACAGAGATTTCATCTTTTATTCGAAGTTTTATTTCAAGTTGTCGTTGTTATGGCGGGAAATGTTGGCACTAAACGTATTAGTTGTCATGGCTGCGATCATTACCGAGTGTTATTATGTTTGTTTTGCGTGGCCATAAAACGAGGCTTCTGCGCTGATCATGAAGATAACAAGGAACTCAGAATTTTGATGAACACGAAACAATTGGATGATTCACAAAACTATGGTGTTTGTACATAAATGGTTTGAGAACAATAGTAGCTACCCGATAGTGAGATGATGCAGGGAAATACGCTAAAGATCTAATGGTGTGTATATCGGGGTAATTAGTGTAGATACATATGTAAATGTTGTGGATACACGTGTAAATAGTGTGGATACAGGTGTAAATAATGTGGATACAGGTGTAAATAGTGTGTGTTTACAGGTGTAAATAGAGTGGATACCGGTTAAAGTATGTGGATGCATGTGTAAATAGTGTGGATGCAGGTGCAAATAGTGTCGATAGTGGTGTAAAAAGTGTGGATACATGTGTAAATAGTGTGGATATATGTTAAATAGTGTAGATACAGGTGTAAATGGTGTGGATACACGGACCGAATGGGTGCATACATTAGTAAAGTGATGTGGACAGAAATGGTAAAGTGAATGGTGTTAGTTAGTTAGTTAGTCTTTCCTCTTGAGCCTAAGGCGGCGCATAGGGCAGAAGTCCTGTCTCTCCATGCCTGGCGGTTCGCTGCTACTTGTTGTAGATCTTGGATATTTACTTGGCCGTTGAATGAGCCTTCTCTAATGATGGTTTTACGCAGGGTCTCTCTTGGTCTTCCCCGTTTTCTTTTCCCTACTGGTGACCATATGAGGGCTTGATAGGGGAGTCTTGTCTTGTCCATTCTGAGTACATGGCCAATGCAGTTCCAACGGCGTCTTCTTATGAAATTTGATACTGTATCTTGCTTAGTCTCTTGTCTTATTTGCGAGTTGGTTCTGAAGTCTTTCCAGTGGATGTTTAGAAGTCTTCTAAGACATTTGTTCTCAAAATTGTCTAATTTTTTATCTAAAGCTACCGTTGATTTCCAACTTTCACATCCATACGTTAACACTGGAATCACACAAGAGTTGAAGATTTTAAGTTTTGTGTGTTTGCTGAGTGTCTTTGACTTCCAGATGTTTGACAGTTTATTGAAGGCACTAGATGCCAGTGCGATTCTAGATGATATTTCTGGTGTTGAGTCCCCTGTAGATGACATTTTGCTTCCTAGGTATGTGAAGCTGTTGACTTTTTCAAGAACGTAGCTGTTCAATTTGGTGTCATCTGAACTGTTGGTAAGATCAATAGTCTTTGTTTTTGTGGTGTTAATTTGGAGACCAATTTGCCCTGAAACATTTTGGAGGTGGTTTATTTTCTCTTGGGCATCCGGGTGTGTTGAACTCAAAAGCACTATGTCGTCAGCAAAGTCCAGGTCTTCTAGAATTTTATCAACCCAATGGATACCCATATTTGTGTTGTTTGTGCATTTGCGCATGACCCAATCGATAGCTATTCCAAAAAGCATCGGTGATAAGACACAACCCTGTTTCACTCCTGTTTCGACTGAGAACCAGTCAGAGTTGCCTGTTTCTGTTCTTACGCAGCTACGTGTCTCTTTGTAGAAAGATTTTATGACGTTGGTATATTTGGTAGGAAAACCATAGATGTTAAGTAGATTCCAAAGTGAAGGACGGTGGATGCTGTCGAAGGCTTTTTGAAAGTCGACAAAGTTGGTGATTAGTTTCGACTGGAATTCTACGGAGTCTTCAATGATTATTCTGAGGGTGAAAATGTGGTCTATGCATGACCGTTTTGGTCTGAAGCCTGCTTGTTCTTCTCTGAGCCTTTCATCTATCGCCTTTTTCAATCTCTCAAGTAACATGCTACAAAAAAGTTTTCCTGGTACTGATAATAGAGTGATACCGCGCCAATTATTGCAATCAGACATATCGCCCTTTTTAGGCAGTTTGAATATTACACCATCTTTCCACTGTTGTGGTGGGGATTCGCTTTGCCAGATTTCATTGATCAGCTGTAACAAACATTGTAAGGTGTTCTCATCTGTTGCTTTGAGCATTTCTCCTGAGATTTCATCTTCACCAACAGCTTTGTTGTTCTTCAATTTTTTGATGGCTGCTTTAATCTCTTCCATTGTGAATGACTCGCAGGAGGCATCTAGTGGGGGCATAGTAATTTCTCCATCCAGGTTTGGAACAGTGTCAGGCTGCGGTCTATTTAATATTTCTTTGAAATGTTCTGCCCATCGTTGCTTTTGAAGGTCATCGGATAACAATTGATTGCCTTGTTTGTCTTTGATGGGTATATTTGGTGTAGGCGAGTGATTGCATAGTTGCTTCATGATATGGAATACGGCTCTGTTGTTTCCAGTTCTGGCAGCTGCTTCGGCGTCGGAGGCCAGGCTGTGAATAAAGTTCTGTTTGTCTTTTCGTGCGCTTGATTTCACCTCTTTATCCAACATAGAGTATTTTTGCTTATGGGTTTCATATGTAGATGTGTCTTTTGCAGAAAGAAGTGTTAGTTTTGCTTGTTTTCTTTCTTGTATCTTCGTCCAGGTGTTATCGCTTAGCCATTTCTTCTTCTGTCTTTGTAAGTAGCCGACTGTGTTTGTTGTGAATGGTGTGGATTCAGGGTTAAATATTGTTAATAAAAGCGTAACTGGTGTGGATACAAGGGTAAATAGTGTAGATACAAGGGTAAATGATGTGGATTCAGAGTTAAATATTTTTAATAAAAGCGTAAAGTGTGGAGATGCAAGGGTAAATGGTGTGGATACAGGGGTAAATGGTGTGGCTACAAGGGTAAATGGTGTGGATACATGGGTAAATGTTGTGATATAAGGCTAAACTGTGTGGATACAAGGGTAAATGGTGTATATACAAGGGTAAATGGTGTGGATTCAGGGTTAATTTTTTTAAATAAAAACGTAAATTGTGGGGATGCAAGGGTAAATGGTGTGGATACGGGGGTAAATGGTGTAGATACAAGGGTAAATGGTGTGGATTCAAGGTTAAATTTTTAAAATAAAAACGTACATTGTTGGGATGCAAAGGTAAATGGTGTGGATACAGGGGTAAATGGAGTGTATACAAGGGTAAATGGTGTGGATACAAGGGTAAATTGTGTAGATAAAATGGTAAATGGTGTGGATACATGGATACATAGTGTGGATACAAGGGTAAATGGTGTGAGCTCACGACTAAATGTCTTAATAAAAGCGTTAATTGTGGGGATGAAAAGGTAAATTGCGTGAATACAAGGGCAAATAGTGTGGATGCTGGTGTGAGTGCCCAGGAAAATTACCTGAGTATGTAGCACTAACACGCATGTCAGCTGATCTGTTCAATATCCTGGCAGTCTCAAGTGGTCAAGTGGTCATGCCACCAGCCTTTGGTACCAAGGTCCTGGGTTTGTCTCCCGCCTCCTCCATTCGCTTCACGATTGCAGCTCTTCCTAGATACCCCTGGGGATCTTCGCTGGAGCTCTGCAGGCAGAGACCGAGTCATATGGGATAAAACTTAGTGCAATGAAGTCAGGTGTGTGTGTGTGTGTGTGTGTGTGTGTGTGTGTGTGTGTGTGTGTGCGTGTGTGTGTGTGAGTGAGAGAGAGAGAGAGAGAGAGAGAGAGAGAGAGAGAGAGAGAGAGAGAGAGAGAGAGAGAGAGAGAGAGAGAGAGAGAGAGAGAGAGAGAGAGAGAATTCCAAGTTTCGTGTCCAGTATTTCGCACATAAAATATCAATCAAACACGTGCCGTCTCCACAATGAAGGTTGGCTGCAATGGATCTCAAACCCTGTCTGTCTCTCATGTTGATTGTATATTATATCAGACTGTTGTTCGTCCATCTCTTGATGTTATCTTCCCACTTGTATCGTTGTCTATCTCTTGCTCGCTTGCTTTCAACTTTACCCTTCAATATGGTTTTTATAAAGGTGTTACAGAAAATATGCATATTCTCAATATTCTGATATTTGTTGTTTTATCTACTCCAGTCCATGAAGGCTTACATATCTTTAGTTTTTATAGGAGCATTCATTACGTTCAAAACACAGCTGCTGGCGATTTGGCAGCAGAGGGACTTGCGTTGGTTTTCATACAATGGTATGAGTGCATGTCGTTCAGGAAGCAATGGGTAACTGCTGAACGTAAACTTGCAAATACATTACGACAAAAAATGCTGGGGTTAACTGCGACGTTATATAAAGGATAAGCAAGTAACTTTACTGTCCACATGGGAGGTCACATTTGGCTATATGCTATCCGCGGGCAGTGAATCAGTTAAATGCTGTCATCACTTGACCATCCCCTGTCAGCAGAGATCCCAGATACCCAAACTGTCACCACTAAACCATCCCCTGTCAGCAGAGATCCCAGATACCCACACTGTCACCACTAAACCATCCCAGATATCCACACTGTCACCACTAAACCATCCCCTGTCAACAGAGATCCCAGATACCCACACTGTCACCACTAAACCATCCCAGATACCCAAACTGTCACCACTAAACCATCCCCTGTCAGCAGAGATCCCAGATACCCACACTGTCACCACTAAACCATCCCAGATACCCACACTGTCACCACTAAACCATCCCAGATACCCACACTGACACCACTTGATCATCGCCTGTCAACAGAGATCCCAGATATCCAAACTGTCACCACTAAACCATCCCCTGTCAACAGAGATCCCAGATATCCACACTGTCACCACTAAACCATTCCATGTCAGCAGAGATCCCAGATACCCAAACTGTCACCACTAAACCATCCCCTGTCAACAGAGATCCCAGATATCCAAACTGTCACCACTAAACCATCCCCTGTCAACAGAGATCCCAGATACCCAAACTGTCACCACTAAACCATCCCCTGCCAACAGAGATCCCAGATATCCACATTGTCACCACTAAACCATCCCCTGTCAACAGAGATCCCAGATACCCAAACTGTCACCACTAAACCATCCCCTGTCAACAGAGATCCCAGATATCCAAACTGTCACCACTAAACCATCCCCTGTCAACAGAGATCCCAGATACCCAAACTGTCACCACTAAACCATCCCCTGCCAACAGAGATCCCAGATACCCAAACTGTCACCACTAAACCATTCCATGTCAGCAGAGATCCCAGATACCCAAACTGTCACCACTAAACCATCGCCTGTCAACAGAGATCCCAGATATCCAAACTGTCACCACTAAACCATCCCATGTCAACAGAGATCCCAGATATCCACACTGTCACCACTAAACCATCCCATGTCAACAGAGATCCCAGATATCCACACTGTCACCACTAAACCATCCCATGTCAACAGAGATCCCAGATATCCACACTGTCACCACTAAACCATCCCATGTCAACAGAGATCCCAGATATCCACACTGTCACCACTAAACCATCCCATGTCAACAGAGATCCCAGATATCCACACTGTCACCACTAAACCACCCCATGTCAACAGAGATCCCAGATATCCACATTGTCACCACTAAACCATCCCATGTCAACAGAGATCCCAGATATCCACAGTTACCACTAAACCATTCCATGTCAAGAGAGGTCCCAGATATCCACACTGTCACCACTAAACCATCCCATGTCAACAGAGATCCCAGATATCCACACTGTCACCACTAAACCACCCCATGTCAACAGAGATCCCAGATATCCACATTGTCACCACTAAACCATCCCATGTCAACAGAGATCCCAGATATCCACAGTTACCACTAAACTATTCCATGTCAAGAGAGGTCCCAGATATCCACACTGTCACCACTAAACAATCCCATGTCAACAGAGATCCCAGATATCCACACTGTCACCACTAAACCATCCCATGTCAACAGAGATCCCAGATATCCACAGTTACCACTAAACCATTCCATGTCAAGAGAGGTCCCAGATATCCACACTGTCACCACTAAATCATCCTATGTCAACAGAGATCCCATATATCCACAACCACCGACTTCTTGTAATGGTTTGATAAATAAATCAGTGGGGGGGGGGGGGGGGGGGGGTGTCAGCATGGCTGAATGACAAGAGCGCTCGTTCGTAAACGTCCGGTGTGCTGATGCCGAGGTAGCGAGGCGAGTTTAACACATACACCTATCAGCTGGATTCAAATGTTGAGTTCACGTCCTTGACTTGGGGACGTAAATTACAAGTACCTCTGAAGTCAGTATGGGTTTGCCTGATGGCGAGGGACACTGGTAATAGGGAAAGCTAATCCACACGCAAAAGAATCAGTGCAGTGCACTAGAAGTAGTATCACGTGTATAGACTACGCTTGAGTTCAAATCGAGTGAACGGAAACAAACACAGCCATCATCTTCATCATCATCAAGTGCCCTGGCAGCATGGCTCTCTACAGATCTCAGTCTTTGGTGCTCTGGATCAACTCTGCTGATGATATTCCTCCATGCCACCGTCTCAATACATCCAGCATCATTTCTCTTGGTCTGCCTCTGCCTCTCTTCCCCTCGATCTTTCCAGCTGCCACGATGTTCTCCAATGCCTCTCTTCTCATCCAAACGACAGATAATAAATATATTTATTTCAAACTAACCTTATGCTACCAATCTCAAACTTGAACTTTATCCAAATCTCACTTACGCAAAATCAACACCTGCGAGATGAGATGACTGAGGAGAGCTGCCAACTTAACAATCCGAGACCGAGTAAGAAATGCTGTTATCAGACAGACAGTGGGATCAATACCTTGTGCCACCTATATTGAAAGGCAGAAGATCAAATGGTTCGTCCATCTCCATAGAATGCAAAACCATCAACTTCCAGCACTGGCGCCACACCAAAGAAGATCTTACACGAGAGCAAGAGGGCGCCCCAGAAGAAAATGGATTATCAAAATCAAAGACATTGTATAATTACACGGAATGACACTATCCAGTGCCACCCATCGGGCGTTAAAATGTCAACTATTCCTCCCCACCACGCTTGACGGCAAAAGTGAAAGCTGATGATGATGATAAATATGTCTGATGCCATATCTGTTGTCTCGGGTGTCACAGCGGGTATCGGGTATCTCGCAAACAAATGGCGCAATAACTAGCTTCGGGTGATGCACTTTTCAGTTTAAAGGAGAACAATTAAGAAACACCGCGTGTATTCGGAAATTGAAAACAAAAAAACCTTTGCAGAAACTGACATGATGGCGGTAAGACATGGCGCGCATGTGAGGACAATATGTATTGCACATTACATAGAGTGCGGCAATATGTGTGCTTGCTTGGGTTTGCAGCTACAGATTTTTCTACTGAACGGGCAAGCCAGTCCCACACACAATTTACTTTCCTCGCGTCTTGCGATATGTAAATGAAAAAAAAGAGGGGGGAAGGAAGAGGAGGGGGGGGGGGGGGGGTGAGAAGAAGAAGAAGAAGAAGAAGAAGAAGAAGAAGAAGAAGAAGAAGAAGAAGAAGAAGAAGAAGAAGAAGAAGAAGAAGAAGAAGATAGAGGAGGAGGAGTTGGAGGATGAAGAATTGAATTGAATTGAATTGAAATTTATTTTTAAAGGGTTACAAATTGGGCACGTAGGCCCGCCTTACATTCAGCCCTTCCAATCACTCACATTTCGTTCATCAACAGTGCATGATACATTCACATAGGAAAAAAAAAATTGTCACATAAATGTTGTAAGCATAAACAATGCATATTATCATGTTATGTAACACATCCCTCTCCCACACACACATCTCGCACCAACCCATACACACATCCCTCACCCACTCACACGTCACCGACCCATACCCAAACATCTTCCCATCCACACACACATCCCCACACACACATTTCCCCACCCACCCACACATTTCACATCCACCCACACACCCCACCAACCACACATACAACCCCCACACACACATCCCATAGCCACACACATTTCCTCACCGACCCACACATCCCTCACATCCACCCACACATCCCCCACCAACCATCACTCACACATCCCCCATCCGCCAACACGCTACATGCCACTATCCACCAACACACACACAAATACACCAACCCAAATACATCCCCCTCCAACACATCTTTCACCAACCCACATATTCCCCACCCATTTCGCCCCATCCATACATACATCTCTGCACCCACCCACACACTTCCCCACCCACCCACACATCTTCGCACCCACCCACACATCCCCCACCAACCCACACATCCCACACCTCCCCACCCACCCACTCACACATCTCCCACCACACCACACACACACATCCCCCATCCGCACACATCTCCCCACCCACATATTTCCGCGCACACACATTCCACACACTCACACACACTTTTCCCATACTCCCTCACACATTTCCCGCTCACACACACACACATCTCCCACACACACACACAAACATTCACAATTCACACATACTCCCCATCCACACATTCCCCCACTCACACACACACATCCCCCACCTACACTCACCTCCCCCATCCATATACTCATCAGCTGCACCCATCCCCCAACCCATACACACATCCCCACATACCCTACACACATCCCTACACACCCATCCACATACCCCCACCCATACATCCACAAAGAAGAAGGAGTAGGTGTATGGGGAGAACAACAACAACAGCAATAATAACAGCAACAACTACAACGTCAAAATCACTATGACAACAACAGTAGCAACTACTACAAAATAAATAGAAATGTACAATAAAATAATAAACCACAGAAAACAATTTCAGGCGACATTTATGAATCCCTCTTTTCAGTCTCGTCCTTGTAGCGAGTCGCTGAAAGCAGGAGACAACAATTAACAAAATGTTATACATTGATTAGTCAGATATTTTTGTTTCACGAGATTAAAATTCCAATTCTCAAGTAAGCAAATTTATTTATATCTGAATCGTATCGACAACAGAACATAAAATGTGCTGACAAACATACACTAACATTAAAATACAAATACCACATGACTTCGCATTCCAGGCGCAACGCCATTGGCTGACTGTCTAAACATCATCCGGGTACGAATCAATCTCTACACACAAAATGATGACGTCATTCAAGAAAATTATACATTTCTGAAGCAGTAACGAAGGGTAGCGTGAGAAATCAATTTCTGGTCACGATATTTATCCCTACATCGATTGACATCATACAAAGATCACTTTACATTTGCAGGCAACCAAAATACATACATAAATGCATGTTAGTATATACATCAAAGGGGAGAGATGTTAAAAATAGATATCATTGGCTATTTCTGGGAGGTGGTCTATATTTAGCTACACAGTTGCCATTATGGATAAATTGCTTGGGCAAAAATACACACCGGAAGTTGGTAACCGTATAATTAAATGTTATAAATAAATGTATACACATATTTGAAATATTTGACCATAACAAGATTCACTAGAATTATGCACAAATATGGACAACACTGGAGGAAATCCTGAAGATTTCAAAGTAATTGGATAGGATGAGAGCGTCTTCCTGTCTTCCGAAAGTTTGGCCCCAGTCTTTGTTATAGTGTTTGTTCCAATATAAATTAAATACTCAGAACGTCAAATATTTGGGGCTCGTTATGAGAAAAACAAACTAGAGAACTTGGTGACAATTGGCAAAATTGAGGGGAAAAGAACAAAGGGGAAGGCAGAGAAGCAAATTTTTTAGATGGCTTGGCTACATGGTTTGGTCGAGACAAGAACACAGAGCTGATCCACGACTCTGGTGATCGAGTGAGATGGCGAAACATGACCACCTACGCTTATCGGCATGACACATGATGATGATGATTCCAATATCCACTAGCCACCTACTGTGATGTTTCCCCTTCATTGAGTGTCAATCAATGCTCTGTCTTGTCTTCTCAGGCAACCTAGAACATCGTAAAGGTACACATACCAACGCTGCGCCCCTCTTCTTTCGCCCTATATATACCCTATTGCAGTGGTTCTCATCCGGTATCGGGGGGGGGGGGATTTTTAGGGTTTCCGGGGGGGGGGGGGGGGGGGAATTAAGATTATTTCAAGATCGCGTTAATACAAGAACCGATTACTTGATATTGTTTTTCCCTCAATTTTTTTTCGCATATCCTATTTACAGGACATCGCTGTCAACACCAGCATTTTATCGCTCAGTAGTTTGTCTTTACTTTCTGAGCGACCAGCTCGCCTACCCCCATAAGCAACCAACGCGACGCGATCCGCTACCGAGTCTCGCGCAGCTGTGTTCCCCTACGTGGATATACGGGATTACGGCGAAAGTCGTTAACCCCTTCTCCAAGGATACCGGCTTTTAGTGAACACGATGTCGTGTTCTTGAAAAAAAAATTCATATTCTTTCGCACATAGACATGGCAATGGATCTCCATGTTTAACGGTTATGTACTTCTCGCCATTCTGAAATTCATTTTATAACGTAAGTAGACCCGCAAATCACGTTTTATGTAGACGTCTAGACTTGTTCTAGTATCTTCTTCTTCTTCTTCTTCAGCGTTCCGAGCCATTGAGGTTCTTTGCTGCAAATACAATCCGTCTCCATTCGTCTCTCTGGTGGACCTTCTCTTGCCAGTCGTTGATTCCAAGTGCTTGTAGGTCTGTACATGTATTATCTCTCCACCGCCTTCTTGGTCTACCTCGGGGTCTACGGTCATTTATTTCCTGAGTGTAAGCGAGTTTTGTTTCCCTATTATCTTCCATTCTTTCTATATGCCCCAGCATTGTAGTCTATTAGCCTTCATGATACCAGTGATTAGCAGTGATTGTTCTAATATGTGTTATTAAATTTAGCTTCCAGTTTTACGTATACTGTTTATGGGGTGGGGGAGGGGGAATTTATAGGTAGGAAATACGAAAGGGCTGGAATGACGTTCTCAAAATATGGTGAAGGGGGACATGGGCCAAAAAAGGTTGAGAACCACTGCCCTATTGGGACATAGGCCACCAACCTACTCAGTCCAGGCCCTCCTATCTTTAGCTATCCCATACAGTTCTATCCACGTCCTCCCACATGTTATTCATTTCTGCCTCTACGTCTCGTCTCCGGGTCTTTTAGGTCTTCCCCTGTTTCTTGTGCCCTGTAGATTCCAGACAAAGGCCATTCTATTTATACTATTCCTGTGTGTTACCGGGACTCTATAAAGGAAGCCAAAACATTGTAACACCGTAGCAGACCATGCATGGCGTAAGAGTCGGCCAAGGAGGTTTCCGGCTGTGTGTTACAGCTGTGTGTTACAGCTGTGTGTTGCCGAGAACCTAAAGGGAAGCAGAGATTAGTAACACTGCCAGAGTAACAACTAACAAGCACTGCCTGGAAGAGGCTACTACCAGAAGAACAGTATACACAACAATAAGAAGCGGTCCAGCTGTGCTATGTAGTCATGTCATTAAAAGAGAGGCATTGGAGAACATCGTGACATCTGGAAATATCATCGGTAGAGAGGCCAAGGCAGACAGAGGAAGATGGTGCTGCAGGGTCTGAAAGGATGACATGAGGCAATAAAAATTATATAATTGAACTGGGTTTCAAAAGATGAAGAATATTCACTTCAATTTATGTTTGTCGATTGAGGTGATGAAAAGAGCTCTTCAGAATTTTCCTAATCTAATCCTGATGTACGGAAGCGAATCAATGACAGTTTGCAGACAAGTGAGGAATTATGTGGAAATGTGGAAGCTGCGGAGATGTCCTTTTATAGAAGAATGACTAGAACACTGTGTACAGATATAAAGACCAATGAAGACATCTTTAAAGACGTTAATTCACAAAGAAAACGGATTACTCATATCAGAAAAGGACGGTCCATATTCTTTGGCTATGTCATGAAACGAGGTAAGCTGGAGTATGTGGTCACAACAAGAAGGCTGGAGGGCAAGAGAGGCAGGAGTAGACCAAGAGAGAAGAAGCTGGACAGTTTGACATCGTGGAGGAACGTCTGTATCAGAAATGATTCGCTTACCAGACATGATCACCAACGTCACACAATATAGACTATAAGAAGATTGGCAGTACACGAGACAGAAGGCTGTGGACAGACATGATCACCAACGCCACACGGCATGGACTATAAGAAGATTGGCAGTACACGAGACAGAAGGTTGTGGACAGACATGATCACCAACGCCACACGGCATGGACTATAAGAAGATTGGCAGTACACGAGACAGAAGGTTGTGGACAGACATGATCACCAACACCACACGGCATGGACTATAAGAAGATTGACAGTACACGAGACAGAAGGTTGTGGACAGACATGATCACCAACGCCACACGGCATGGACTATAAGAAGATTGGCAGTACACGAGACAGAAGGTTGTGGACAGACATGATCACCAACACCACACGGCATGGACTATAAGAAGATTGACAGTACACGAGACAGAAGGTTGTGGACAGACATGATCACCAACGTCACACAACATGGACTATAAGAAGATTGGCAGTACACGAGACAGAAGGTTGTGGACAGACATGATCACCAACGTCACAGAAGATGCAGAATAATCGATCTAGAACAGACATAACTAAGAAACACGGTCAGGGACATGTACACCTTCGTCATATTGCAAAGCACATACCTATGATAACGCAATACCACCATGAAAGAAAAATGTATCTCTTCATCCCAGGATAGAAGAGGAAAGACTACAAAAGAGACAAGGCTGAAGATGCCAAGGTAGAGGCGGCTGACGGAACAAACTATTAATAGAAACACATCTAGACATCTACTACTACTACTACTACTACTACTACTACTACTACTACTACTACTACTACTACTACTACTACTACTATTATTACTACTACCACTACTACTACTACTATTACTACTACTACTACTACTACTACTACTACTACTACTACTACTAATTTTCCTTCTCCTCTTCCCCCTCCTCTTCCTCCTCCTTTTCTTCTTCTTCTTCTTCTTCTTCTTCTTCTTCTTCTTCTTCTTCTTCTTCTTCTTCTTCTTCTTCTTCTTCTTCAACAAGCTATTAAAACTGGCACATCAACACAAACCCTTATGTTATTTCAAAACCTTATTTAGAAACACTACATTCAATAATTTGCTGATTTTACCGCAGTT
Organism: Cepaea nemoralis; assembly: GCA_014155875.1. Lineage (NCBI taxonomy): Eukaryota > Metazoa > Mollusca > Gastropoda > Stylommatophora > Helicidae > Cepaea > Cepaea nemoralis. The sequence continues at coordinate 45,367 of JACEFZ010016088.1, forward strand.
ACTACACCCTACTTATTTGTATGTTCGCTCTCACAGTATTGTTTCGTTTCCAAGCCCGCAGACACACAGATTGAAGGACACATTTTTACACAACTGTGAGCACAATTCCATCATGTCCGCTTCAGTGACACTCACCCACGTGGACGGTTTGTGACTCGAGTCATCCGAGTGTGATAATTGTTTTCTTGTGAGCTACTTTAGTCTGCATGCAATGGCCAGCCTTTGTAGAATCCTTGTGATGTCAGTACCTTTTCATCACAATCACTATCACCACCAATAATCGTTATCATCATCACTACTATCACTATGGTTATTTTCATGCTCTTTAGCATCCGTATCAACGGCAGCAACAACAACAGTATTATTGTTGTTAAAACACCACCAGCAGTCAATGTTACACCATATGTGATACGTTGTTATAACAACACCAGCAGTCAATGTTACACCGTATGTGATATGTTGTGATACCAACAACAACAGTCAATGTAACAACCCATAAGATATGTTGTTATAACAACACCAACAGTCAATGTTACACCGTATGTGATATTTTGTTATACCAACACCAGCAGCCAATGTTACACCGCATGTGATATGTTGTTATAACAACACCAACAGTCAATGTTACACCGTATATGACATGTTGTTATAACAACATCAGCAGCTAATGTTACACCGTATGTGATATGTTGTTATAACAACACCAACAGTCAATGTTACACCGTATGTGATATGTTGTTATAACAACACAAGCAGTCAATGTAACACCATATGTGATATGTTGTTATAACAACACCAACAGTCAATGTTACACTGCATGTGATATGTTGTTATAACAACACCAACAGTCAATGTTAAACCGTATGTGATATGTTGTTATAACAACACCAACAGTCAATGTTACACCGTATGTGATATGTTGTTATAACAACACCAACAGTCAATGTTACACCGTATGTGATATGTTGTTATAACAACACCAACAGTAAATGTTACACCGTATGTGATATGTTGCTATAACAACACCAACAGTCAATGTTACACCGTATGTGATATGTTGTTATAACAACACCAGCAGTCAATGTTACACCGTATGTGATATGTTGTTATAACAACACCAACAGTCAATGTTACACCGTATGTGATATGTTGTGATACCAACACCAACAGTCAATGTAACACCCCATAAGATATGCTGTTATAACAACACCAACAGTCAATGTTACACCGTATGTGATATGTTGTTATAACAACACCAGCAGTCAATGTTACACCGTATGTGATATGTTGTTATAACAACACCAACAGTCAATGTTACACCGTATGTGATATGTTGTGATACCAACACCAACAGTCAATGTAACACCCCATAAGATATGCTGTTATAACAACACCAACAGTCAATGTTACACGGTATGTGATATGTTGTTATAACAACACAAGCAGTCAATGTAACACCGTACGTGATATGTTGTTATAACAACACCAGCAGTCAATGTTACACTGTATGTGATATGTTGTTATAACAACACCAGCAGTCAATGTTACACCGTATGCGATATGTTGTTATAACAACATCAGCAGTCAATGTTACCCCGTATGTGATATGTTGTTATAACAACACCAGCAGTCAATGTTACACTGTATGTGATATGTTGTTATAACAACACCAGCAGTCAATGTTACACTGTATGTGATATGTTGTTATAACAACACCAGCAGTCAATGTTACACCGTATGTGATATGTTGTTATAACAATACCAACAGTCAATGTTACACCGTATGTGATATGTTGTTATAACAACACCAACAGTCAATGTTACACCGTATGTGATATGTTGTTATAACAACACCAGCAGTCAATGTTACACCGTATGTGATATGTTGTTATAACAACACCAGCAGTCAATGTTACACCGTATGTGATATGTTGTTATAACAACATCAGCAGTCAATGTTACACTGTATGTGATATGTTGTTATAACAACACCAGCAGTCAATGTTACACCGTATGTGATATGTTGCGTGTCTTTGGCTGGACTCTACCAACGCCAAATTGGTCTTCTGGGCAATTATACGTTCAGCAGTTTGCCACTGCGTCCTGAAAATTTTTTTACTTTTAAGTAGGTGTAATGGTTTCTGGATCTATCCAGCAAGATGTCTAATGTCTCGAACATTCCAGAACTGGTCATATGTAAAGGTGTCTAATTCCTCGAACTTTCCAGAACTTTTCATATGGCTAATTGTCTTATACGGAAATCTGTCCACGAAAGATCCACCACGGGCATTTTTACCAGTGCAGTGTGCACGCGGGACCTCCAATGTGTATGAGGACGGCCGACATCCTATTCACGACACCACGGTGTCATAAAGGAAATAGGTCAGCATGGCAGAATGGATAAGAACGTGTGTTCTTAAACATCCGATGTGCTGATGCCGAGATAAGGTGTTCAGCACTTTCACCGGAGAGTTGGACTAAAATGTTGACCTGTCGTCCTTGACTTGGGGACGTTACTTACAAGTAGGCCTACCTCTGAAGTCGGAGTGGGTCCGGTTGATGGCGAGGGACACTGGTAATAGGGAACGTTAATCCACACGCAAAATTCAGTCCAGCACTGCTATAAATAGTGTGTATGGACTACGCTTGAGTTCAAAGCGAGCGAGGGCAAAGAAACAAATAATAAATTTAAAAAAACAAATAAATAAAGGAAATGACGTCATAGGACTCCTCAAAAAGAAGGAAGCGAACATGCCAGGCTCCTCGCTGATGTTAATGCCCTACCCTTAAACCAGTTCGACCTGAATGTCAATCAATATAAAATTTATTTATCCTGCATATCTTATACCCTCTGGAGCGTCGCAAAGTCCTACCCGCATTAAGTGAAATGCCACGGGTACTGTGCCTGAAGGTCGATCGCTCCAAAAGGTCACCAAGAATACGCACAGGAAATACAAAATTAATAGATAGGAGAACTTCTATCGAACAAACACTTGGTTGGAAATGTCATATCTATGTATGCATAAATGTTCCATATACAGTGGGTATTATTCGAAGAATGGCGTCACAGAAGACAAAAAATGTATTGTCGAAACCACTGCGGAACCTCCAAATTATGAAGACGTACGTCAGAAAGAAAAATGGGTGTTTTCTGACCTGGGTGTAATTTTAGACTTGTTTGCGTAGGGAATACATTATATAGTTGTTATTTGAATATTTTGACAGAGAGGATGACAACTACCAGATATTTCGAATTGAAGGTGCTCTTCAGCACCGGAAGTTATTACGATTTGACAAATAGAATTGTAGAACGGTGGGGCGATTCCAGATGACAGATTCGGTGTTTCCTGACCCGGGTGTAATTTTAGACCTGTTACGTAGAAGAAACGTCATGAAGCTATTTATAGAATATTGTGACAGAGGGGAAGGCAACAATCAGGCGTTTCGAATGGAAGGTGCTCTTCAGCACAGGAAGTTATTACGATTTGATTGTACCAGGATGGGGTGATTCCTGCTGACAAACAAGGTGTTTTCTGACCTGGGTGGGATTTAAACTTGCATACGTAGAAGATACGTCATGAAGTTATTTATAGGATCTTGCAAGTAGGCGTTCAAATATAAGACGTTTCAGATCGAAGATATCCCTCACTGGATCAACTACTGCGGGTCTCCAATGTGAAGTGGTCAAGTGGTATGCCTGGCGCTCCAAAGGTCCTGGATTTGTTTTCGGGCTCCGACATCTTTTCGGGGACCTTTCTGTGGGTCGTCACTGCAGCCACGGAGTTGATGCTCCGTGCGACGCTTTCGAAAGAGATCGATCCGTATGGGGTGAAACCTGGTGTGACGAAGTCGCTCCTGTACATCCCATTTTAAACCGAATGAGCTGTTACGATTTGATCAATGCAACCGGACAATGATTAGAAGAGCCCAGCTGGCAAAGAAAAAAGAGCAATGGATAAATAAATTGTTAACAAACACACGACACTATACAACAGAAGAAGATTATAAAGGCAAAATGAAACTCTATTCAACGGAAGAAGACCATAAAGACAACATGACACTTTAGAGAGACGGAAGAGGGTGATAGTATATTAGGATGAGAGGGAGATAGGTTAAGAGGGTTATAGGGGACAGAATGAGAGAGTGATAGGGTGAGAATGTGAAATGGTGATAGAATGGTGGAGTGAGAGTGTGAGTAAGCGAGTTAGACGGTGAGAGAGTAAGGAGGTGAGAAAGTATGAGGATGTGAGATGGAGAGAACGTGAGAGTGAGATGTAAGAGAAAGATGGGGTGAGATGTTAAGACGGTGAGAGTGTAATAGAGTGCGGAGCTCAAAAAGCCAGAGGTTGAGAGGATGTGAGATTAAGAGTGAGAGAGATACGGTGAGCGAGTGAAAGGATAAGACGGTGAGAGGGTGATTAGAGTAATGGGCTCAAAGAGTGAGATGGTGAGATAATGAGAGAGAGAGAGAGAGAGAGAGAGAGAGAGAGAGAGAGAGAGAGAGAGAGAGAGAGAGAGAGAGAGAGAGACGGTGAGCGAGTGAGCTGTTAAGACGGTGAGAGGGTGATTAGAGTTCTGGGCTCAAAGGGTGAGGAGGTGAGAGAATGAGAGAGAGAGAGAAAGAGAGAGAGAGAGAGAGAGAGAGAGAGAGAGAGAGAGAGGGGGGGGGAGAGAGAGAGAAGGCGAGCGAGTGAGATGGTAAGAGGGTGAGAAATTGTTAGAGTGCCTGGCTCAAAGAGTGAGAGGATGAGAGAATGAGAAAGGAATACGTCAAATGAGTGAGAGGATAAGAGGGTGAAGAGTGAGATGATAAAAGGATGAGAGAGTGAGAGGAAAAGAGGGTAAGAGAATAAGAGGATAAGAGAGTAAGAGGGTGAGAGGATAAGAGGGTAAGAGAGTAAGAACAGATTCCCTGTCCTTTACCAGTTCGCCTGCGTCATGCATTGGAAAATCGAACAGGTACGTCGAACGGGCCGCAAGTCTGGGCTGAATGTAAACATGAGAAAACATACTGTCATGACAACTGAGAAGATTTGTGGAAAGATAGATAGAGGAAGACAGTGAAAGAAGAATTTAGACAGTCTTGTGTCATGGCACGGAAAGTGTCAGCATACTTTCTGTTGGAGATCGTAAGTCACGGAGAAGCATGATCGCCAAGTCGGAAAAACACTTGATAGTGCTGTTGAGAAATACCGTCCGCAATGGGAAGTCTTCTTCGGCTGCTGAAAAAAAGGAGAGGGCGCACTTGTGCTATTGTCTCGAGTGCACTGACGTTGATTTTTTTTTTTTTTTATTGCCTACAAAGAGTATGTAAAGTACTGTCTCGGAATAGTAGTAATATATGATGAGAGATGCCATGAAGAAATGAGAACTAGAATCGCTATAGCGAAGGTAGCCTTTTGCCAAATGGAAAACACACTGACCAATAAAAAGATGTCGGTTGCAACGAGAAAAATAATGTTGAGGTGCTACATAGAACCTGTACTTTTGAATGGATGTGAAACGTGGACAATGAGCAGACAAGCGGAAAAACATCTGATGGATGTGGAAATGTGGTTTCTGAGGAACATACAAAGAATACCATGGACATACAGAAAAACCAATCAGCAGGTCCTACAAAAGCAAATGAAAACCGTAAATTGATTAGAGAAATTAAACGTTGACAGTCAACATTTTGGGATACGTTATGAAAAGAAATAAACTGGAGAACTTTGTGACAGCCGGCAAGGTTGTGGGGGGAAAAAACGAGGGGCGGACAGAGAAGTAAATATCTGGATGGTTTGACCACATAGCATGGTCGAGACAACAACACGGAGCTGATCCACGCTTCTTGTAATCGTGTGAGATGGCGAAACATGACAACCCACGCTTATTGGCATGGCACATGATGATGATGATGATGATGATGATGATGATGATGATGATGATGATGATGATGTCTTGTGTGATTCCGGTATTGACATAAGGATCCTCGCTGCTGAATATCAGTAGTTATGTGTTTTAATTATTTCAGCCAAAAGTATAATTCATGTATTCACTCCATATGGTAGGTACCTCTGCAGTATGCACCTGACGAGATGCAGCGAAATGTGTCAGGCAATAAATCGTGCAACAAATTGTTTGTAGCTTCTGTCATTACATTCACTAAGGGAATACATTTTATTTTAATAATGAGAGAGACTGGGTACCCCGTGGCTTCATCCGGAGGACCGTGACGTTGGTGCAACGAGACATGTAGTGTTTGCCAGAGACACAAATAGCCATCAGACAAAAGCTCGTAAAGTGTTTTCCTGGTAGGATCTGTAAACAGCTTGATGCTAATCTTTACCGAGCCCATTACGAGGGCTTAAATTACCGAGCCAAACAAGATAACGTGTTTGTGTACGAGAATATGTGAGGTATCACGTTGCTTCTGAACCGGAAGTGTAGCTCTTCTGTGTGACGTGTGGTTAATGGCTGATCCATGTGTTTATCTAATTTTATCAAGTGAGATATTATATTTGAGGAAACCGTTTGAAAACAACGGATGCTATATATATACATTTTTGTGCTAACTAAAGATATTTTTGTCTGGTAAGTGAATGGAAATCACTCTAGGAAACCCCGAGTACCGGCAAAAATAGCAATCTTATTATCAGACTGTGCGACGTCAGTGTGCAGCGGCGTGTCCACAAATTATATTGTGGGGCTGGTTCGGTTCCACTTGTAACTCAATCCTACGAAATTCAAGTACGAGAAAATATTCTCCATTGCATGTTATCCATGTGGCTCAGTCTCTCTCCGCAGGATGGCCTGTCGAAAGCGTCTTACAAAGCACCAGCTTCATATCTCCAGCGACGAGGATCTCGGAGAACATTTACTCGTGAACCGAATGACAATGTCCAGAATCGAACCCACAACATTCGGAGCGCGAGGCAGGTGGCTTGACCATTCGGCCACGGAGACCCCCATGATGTCCACAACAAGAAGAATAACTTAGAAGATTGACAGACCAATTCACGTTTCATATGTTAACATTGACAGACCAATCCACGTTTCAGATGTTAACAATCTCGCAAAGGAAAGACTACAGCGATGCACTTTTTGTACAATCTGACAGACAGACGGGCGAGCGTGTGGGCTGGCGCGCGGGCGGACGGACGGACAGACAGACAGACAGATGCTATACATTATCATCGGCGACACGTAATTTGGTGTCTGCGGCCAGGCTTAGGCATTGATGTGCCTCCACAGATCTCTGTCCCAGATACTCCGGATCAACTCTGCCGTTGATATTCCTCCATGAGAAGTCTTCTAGTCTCTATTTCCTTCTTCTCCTTCTGTGAGCACCAAATAATACTATGTGTATTTATTTATATTCCTCCATGCCACAGTTTCTGCAAGAAGAAAGTCCAGGACAGGTCCTAAACTTAACATTGCAACATTCGACCCCATCCAAGATGCACGCAGATTCCCAGCTTGGGGGTGAGAACATCAGCTTGGGAAGACAGAACACAGGAAACATTCCTAGTATTCAGAAAACGAAGTCATTTCAATGACACAGAGAGATGAACACACAGTCTTTTGTGATGAACACACAGTCTTTTGTGATGAACACACAGTCTTTTGTGATGAACAGTCTTTTGTGATGAACACACAGTCTTTTGTGATGAACAGTCTTTTGTGATGAACACACAGTCTTTTGTGATGAACAGTCTTTTGTGATGAACACACAGTCTTTTGTGATGAACAGTCTTTTGTGATGAACACACAGTCTTTTGTGATGAACAGTCTTTTGTGATGAACACACAGTCTTCCTCTTCTTCTTCTTTTCGTTCATTCGCTTTGACATCGAGCGTAGTCCACGCTGGATGTATTTTGCATGTGTGCTAGCTTTCCTATATTACCAGTGTCCCTCGCCATCTGGCGAACTCATTCCGACTTCTGAGGTACTTGTAATTTACGCCCCCCCCCCCCCCCCCCTCCAGTCAAGGACGTAAAGTCAACATTTTAGTCCAACTGACCGGTGTAGGGGTTGAACCCGCAGCACACCGGAAATTTAAGAGCGAACGATCTTATCCACTCGTCCAGTCTGACCTCCTCCTCCTTCTTCTTATTCTTTCACTCTTTATCTTCTGTTGCAGCATACATCCTCAACCAACTCACTTCAAGCTGTTCTATCCTCGGCTATCCCATGCAGCTCCGTTCATATTCTACCTAGATTATTCTTTTCTGTTTCTTTTCTCTCTGTGTTTTATGTACTCCTTTTGCCCTAAGGACTCCAGATAATGGCCGTTCTACTAATACTATATCAAGCTCTCTCAGTATATGCCCTATCCGAAGTTTGCATCATTTCCTCACCTCTGGGTTCACTGGTATGTGTTAAGTTCTTTCCGTGAACTTCGTATTGGCGATTCTATCATACCATTATGTTGATTTTTAAGACAATTACATAAATAAACACACAAAGTATTGTTTGTCGCTCACGGAAGGAGAAAAAGGAAGTAAAGACTAGAGGACGCACTAGACAACATACAATTTGAAAGCTATAGATACCGACCGGGATTCGAACCTGTCGCCTCCAAATGGCGGCAGCGCCTCGCTGCAGGAACAAGTGTACTTCGACGCATGACCACCTAGACACTCCAAAACAGTGTCATCATTAGTCAGGTCTATCACACACATGAACCTACAACTATTGAATAGGGACAGAATTCGTATCAAATCATTGAGATGACACCATAAGTCTCATAATTTATATTAAACCAGCATAGGCCGTCTCCTTCTGTGAGCGCCAAAGAATACTTTGTATGTTTATTTATGTAACTGTCTCAGCAGCCTCCCAAACTGATTTTCCTGTTGATTTGCAATAATGTCATGAGAGTCAGCCATTCAGAAAGCAATGACAAATTCTCCGACATAAAATTACCTAGAAAATCTCACAGCTAAAACAAGCTTGGGTTAGTGGCGACTTCCTGCGAAGAACATGCCACTAACTGAACTCTGTGAATACTGTGGATTATCCAGCGTCTCTACGGAAATATCAACTTTTTTTGTTGTTGTTGTGTGTGTATATAGTAATCCCTCACTGAGGGAGTACATTGTTTTTAATGTTTATATTGTAATCTTTTTGTTCTTGTTGTCCCGTTGATGAAGACTTGGGTCGAAACGTTTGCTTGAGTTTTCATATATTTCTTGTCCTCCATCGAGCTTCGTATTCATTTGGTGTGTGCTCTTTTCATAGCTTCGGGCGGAGGAGCGCAGTTGAGAGGGTACAAGCCTAACCCTGGTGCGAGGAAATGCAATCTGAAGACTAAATGTCATGGTAGGACAGACCAGGCCCTAAGCCTTGGTTGACAACTAGTCTAGGATCGAATCTCCGACAGGCGGACAGTTTGAGAATTGCTTTGCTGATCCGGCAGCTTCTGCAGCTTGTCTTGTTCTAGATGTATTTGTGTTACCTTTCTTCTGGAGTAACTAGGCAGGCAGAAAGAGGGATCATGCTGCATGGGCAATACGTAGTCTCTTCAATTGCATCCAGGCTTTGTGCTATGGAAAGGTATAATTCCATCCTACAAATTGTCGTCTGTCAAGAGGGCAAAGTGCCAGGTCTTTTCGTAGCCACATTAAGGGTTGTTGTACTCCGCCTCTGCACACCAATCCCTATGAGGCGTAGCCACGGATCATGCGCAGTCGTGCTATAAACTTTGACATTACCTTGTAAGGAAAACATGCTCCTTGAGAACGTCTCCATGCTTCTGTCTTGTCGCAGTGGTAGTCCGATCAATGGTGCAGAATGTCAAAGTGTGGAGGGTGGAGGAGTATGGAGGATGGAGCAGTGGGCTGATCTATCAGCATGTGACATATTTATTTATAGAAACTCTTGCTGTATTCAGACACACTCACGTATACACTCACGCACACATAAGGTCGTGCTCACGCATACACATATACATACACGCACACGTAAGGTCGTGCTCACGCATACACATACACACACGCACACATAAGGTCGTGCTCACGCATACACATATACACACATTCAAATAGTTAGATGTCGCCCTCTGTGGCTAAAGGGTGGTGGACGTGACTTCACAACGCCGACAGATCGGGTTCGAAGTTAGCCGCAGACCATTTGGAAGCAGCCCGCCTTGCGCTGATTTTCACCATAGCATGAGCTTCGGCTGGTAAGAAACCAATAACAAGCTGCCAAAAATATTATGAGGTTGATTTCGACTTCCTGTAATAAGGATATTCAACTAATTTTTTTTAAGTAGTAGTAGTAGTAGCAGCAGCAGCAGCAGCAGCAGCAGCAGCGGAGGTAGTAGTAGTAGTAGTAGTAGTAGTAGTAGTAGTAGTAGTAGTAGTAGTAGTAGTAGTAGTAGTAGTAGTAGTAGTAGTAGTAGTATTGGTAGTAGTAGAAGAAATAATACCATTAGTAGTAGTAGAAGTGGTAGAAAAATAATAGTAGTAGTAGTAGTAGTAGTAGTAGTAGTAGTAGTAGTAGTAGTAGTAGTAGTAGTAGTAGTAGTAGTAGTAGTAGTATTGGTAGTAGTAGTAGTAGTAGTAGTAGTAGTAGTAGTAGTATTGGTGGTAGTAGTAGTAGTAGTAGTAGTAGTAGTAGTAGTAGTAGTAGTAGTAGTAGTAGTAGTAGTAGTAGTAGTAGTAGTAGTAGTAGTAGTAGTAGTAGTATTGGTAGTAGTAGAAGAAATAATACCATTAGTAGTAGTGGAAGTGGTAGAAAAATAATAGTAGTAGTAGTAGTAGTAGTAGTAGTAGTAGTAGTAGTAGTAGTAGTAGTAGTAGTAGTAGTAGTAGTAGTAGTAGTAGCAGTAGTAGTAGTAGTAGTAGTAGTAGTATTGGTAGTAGTAGAAGAAATAATACCATTAGTAGTAGTGGAAGTGGTAGAAAAATAATAGTAGTAGTAGTAGTAGTAGTAGTAGTAGTAGTAGTAGTAGTAGTAGTAGTAGTAGTAGTAGTAGTAGTATTGGTAGTAGTAGTAGTAGTAGTAGTAGTAGTAGTATTGGTGGTAGTAGTAGTAGTAGTAGTAGTAGTAGTAGTAGTAGTAGTAGTAGTAGTAGTAGTAGTAGTAGTAGTAGTAGTATTGGTAGTAGTAGAAGAAATAATACCATTAGTAGTAGTGGAAGTGGTAGAAAAATAATAGTAGTAGTAGTAGTAGTAGTAGTAGTAGTAGTAGTAGTAGTAGTAGTAGTAGTAGTAGTAGTAGTAGTAGTAGTATTGGTAGTAGTAGAAGAAATAATACCATTAGTAGTAGTGGAAGTGGTAGAAAAATAATAGTAGTAGTAGTAGTAGTAGTAGTAGTAGTAGTAGTAGTAGTAGTAGTAGTAGTAGTAGTAGTAGTAGTAGTAGTAGTAGTAGTATTGGTAGTAGTAGTAGTAGTAGTAGTAGTAGTAGTAGTAGTAGTAGTAGTAGTAGTAGTAGTAGTAGTAGTAGAAGCAGCAACAGCAGTAGTAGTAGTAGTAGTAGTAGTAGTAGTAGTAGTAGTAGTAGTAGTAGTAGTAGTAGTAGTAGTAGTAGTAGTAGTAGTAGTAGTAGTAGTAGTAGTATTGGTAGTAGTAGAAGAAATAATACCATTAGTAGTAGTGGAAGTGGTAGAAAAATAATAGTAGTAGTAGTAGTAGTAGTAGTAGTAGTAGTAGTAGTAGTAGTAGTAGTAGTAGTAGTAGTAGTAGTAGTAGTAGTAGTAGTAGTAGTATTGGTAGTATTGGTAGTAGTAGAAGAAATAATACCATTAGTAGTAGTGGAAGTGGTAGAAAAATAATAGTAGTAGTAGTAGTAGTAGTAGTAGTAGTAGTAGTAGTAGTAGTAGTAGTAGTAGTAGTAGTAGTAGTAGCAGCAGCAGCAGCAGTAGTAGTAGTAGTAGTAGTAGTAGTAGTAGTAGTAGTAGTAGTAGTAGTAGTAGTAGTAGTAGTAGTAGTAGTAGTAGTAGTAGTAGTAGTAGTAGAAGCAGCAACAGCACGTCCTTGGACTAAACCCGAGTTCCAAACCACCGAATAAAAACATTAAGAAGTCAGTTAATGATGGTAAAAGCTGTAATCTGAGTTGTCGAAGTATTTCTAGACAACATTAACGGTCGTGTTACATCCATCCTTGAACTAATGAAATACAACTAACAGCTACTGAACTCCCCAGTAAACCTTACATTAACTAGAAACACACATCAAAAGTACTACTTTAGCAACGAACGATCCACGTCAACGGTCTTTCCGAAATCAAAGAAATTTAAGATTTCTTTCAATACTTACTTTTTAGCGCCGACACTGATTTTCTATATTTTGTCGCCATCAAAGGAAATTACCACACGGAATTTCCCGTTCAGGTATCGACTTGTCAATTAAATTAATTCACCTTCATATAAAACATAAAACGATGTTGTATTTCATCTTTTTCTTTCTTTTTATGTGATTTCTTTGGTTAGTGTGTGAAAATGGCCTTTGTTTGTTCAAGTCGTCTACAATAATTATAATCATTACTGTCGTTTTGGGGCAATTATTCTTGTATAGATTCTTAGCCAGTTAAGTTGCATTTTTCGTGTTTATTTTTCGTGTTTTTTGTGTGTGTTTTTTTTTTTTTGGGGGGGGGGGGGGGGGGGGGTTGTCAGTTTATTTATCAAATGAACCGAATTCACACAACATAAAGTAAAATGACAAGATAAATCCCTCAAGCTGAAATATACACATGTTCGCACAGTAATGTCAATTGTCTACCACGGTCATTTTAAACTGACTAACACGTCTTTCTGTTTGCGGCCATATGATTGAGAGATACAGTGTCTTTCGTGCGTTGGTTAGCACACAAAATAGTCGCTTGTTAAAGTTTGCAGAAGCCATAATGATTAGTTTAGTTTAGTTTAGTCGATGGATCAACATCACGGCACACGGGTGTAACCCATAAGTGCTCCGTTCTCCTCCTAACTCAAACCTGAGTCGGAGAAACTCAGCTCAGTGCACGAACTCCGTAGCACCGGCGAGGATCCTGAAATACTTTGGGTAGATTTTTAACTCGAAATTTTGCCCGGGCAGCGCCGTTAGGCTACTCTTTTTCGATTTCCAACTGCCAAGGGATTTTTTACGTGCGCAACAATACACACGGGCGTCCGATCTCACTACCCAGAGACCAGGGGAAATTTTATTACTAGAAGTCCACGTGAAAAAATCCCGGTCCTCACCGGGGCTTGAACCCGGGACCTCCAGCACTCGAGGCGGACACCATACCTCGAGACCACGCAGCCATAATAATTAACCTACATAAGCCAGCCTTGTGCAAACACGGAGACACAAACAAACAAACACACACACACACACAGGCACACATATAAATACAGATACATTCACACAGAGACAAACATACACACACATATACACACAGGCACAGAGATACACACATGTACACATTCCCACATATATATGTACACAAACACATTCCACAGAGACACAAACATACATGCACACAGACATGCAATCGACACAAACACACACAGACATACAATCGACACAAACACACACAGGCATACAATCGACACAAAACACACACAGACATGCAATCGCCCCGTAAAATTAAAACGCTGAAGAATAACGGCCTCTGGATCACTGACTGATGCTAACCGAAATAGAAATTTAATTCCATCCCTGTCGAAATGAAGCTTTATAAATTTGCATTTCTCACTTAATGTCTGCGATGTATTAGCATATCCGTGTTGACAGGGTTCTCGGCCGGGTCTCGTGTAATACACTCTCTTGTTGCCTCGCTGTTGTCAGGGCTGGCGTCTCTGCTTTTGCCGTTTCAATGATCGAGTCAGTCTTGACTTGGTGCAGAGAAATACCAAACATCTGGGTATGGAACACATACAATAAAACTTCTTCTTCTTCTTCTTCTTCTTCTTCTTCTTCTTCTTCTTCTTCTTCTTCTTCTTCCTCCTCCTCCTCCTCTTCTTCTTTTTCTTCTTTTTCTTCTTCTTATTCTTCTTCTTCTTCTTCTTCTTCTTCTTCTTCCTCCTCCTCTTCTTCTTTTTCTTCTTCTTCTTCTTCTTCTTCTTCTTCTTCTTCTTCTTCTTCTTCTTCCTCCTCCTCCTCTTCTTCTTCTTCTTCTTCTTTTTCTTCTTCTTCTTCTTTTTCTTCTTCTTCTTCTTTTTCTTCTTCTTCTTCTTCTTATTCTTCTTCTTCTTCTTCTTCTTCTTCTTCTTCTTCTTCCTCCTCCTCCTCTTCTTCTTCTTCTTCTGCTTCTTCTTCTTCTTCTTCTTCTTCTTCTTCTTCTTCTTCTTCTTCTTCTTCTTCTTCTTGTATCTCCACTTCTCCATTTTCTTCTGCTTCTTCTTCTTCTTCTTCTTATTCTTCTTCTTCTTCTACTTCTTCTTCTTCTTCTTCTTCTTCTTCTTCTTCTTCTTCTTCTTCTTCTTCCTCCTCCTCCTCTTCTTCTTTTTCTTCTTCTTCTTCTTCTTCTTCTTCTTCTTCTTCTTCTTCTTCTTCTTCTTCTTCTTCCTCTTCTTCTTCTTCTTCTTCTTCTTCTTCTTCTTCTTCTTCTTCTTCTTCTTCCTCCTCCTCCTCTTCTTCTTCTTCTTCTTCTTTTTCTTCTTCTTCTTCTTTTTCTTCTTCTTCTTCTTTTTCTTCTTCTTCTTCTTCTTCTTCTTCTTCTTCTTCTTCTTCTTCTTCTTCTTCTTCTTCCTCCTCCTCCTCTTCTTCTTCTTCTTCTTCTTTTTCTTCTTCTTCTTCTTCTTCTTCTTCTTCTTCTTCCTCCTCCTCCTCCTCTTCTTCTTTTTCTTCTTCTTCTTCTTCTTCTTCTTCTTCTTCTTCTTCTTCTTCTTCTTCTTCTTCTTCTTCTTCTTCTTCCTCTTCTTCTTCTTCTTCTTCTTCTTCTTCTTCTTCTTCTTCTTCTTCTTCTTCTTCTTCTTCCTCCTCCTCCTCTTCTTCTTCTTCTTCTTCTTTTTCTTCTTCTTCTTCTTCTTCTTCTTCTTCTTCTTCTTCTTCTTCCTCCTCCTCCTCTTCTTCTTCTTCTTCTTCTTCTTCTTCTTCTTCTTCTTCTTCTTCTTCTTCTTCTTCTTCCTCCTCCTCCTCTTCTTCTTCTTCTTCTTCTTCTTCTTCTTCTTCTTCTTGTATCTCCACTTCTCCATTTTCTTCTGTTTTTCCTCCTCTTTCTACCCCTCTGCTGCTGCTGCTCCTCTTGTTCACTTTCTGCTACATCTGCTGCTCCTTCACGTCCCCCTCTGCTGCTGCTCATCTTCGGTCTCCTCCTCCTTCTCTGCTGCTACTAGTCCACCATTCCTCCTCTGCTGCTGCTCCTCCTTCTTCTCTGACTCTGCTTCTCCTCACTCCTGCTACTATTCCTCCTTTCCTCCTCTGCTGCTGCACCTCCTCCTCCTTCTCTGACGCTGTTTCTCCTCACTGCTGCTACTACTACTCCTCTTGTCCTCCTCTGCTGCTGCTGCTCCAAACTAGTGACCTGGGTTCAATCCCCACCAGTGACGGTTTTTATGTATCCCTCCAGCACGGCTCCAAGTTCACTCAGCCTCATACAAAATCGCTATCAAAATATGGTTTCAAATTTTGTAAGAATTATCTTTGAAGGAAAGTTGACGAAGCCACCTCGTATGTCATGGCCGATCATATGTGCAGGTCTAAGACCTCACACTCCACCTGATATCCAACAATCCAACACCAACTGTAAAGCTGTGTTCAGAGACGGTGGAAAGAACGCAGGCAATGAATTACCTGGGAATACGGTTTGATCGAAGCCTTGCTTATAATGTGCACATAGACCAGGTGATAACAAAGGCCAAGCGGGGTTTGGCAGCGATGCGGGTGATGGCGGCAGCAAACTGTGAGCAGCGCCATCTATGTCTTCTGTACGAGGGGCTGGTCATGTCTGTTTTTGAGTATGCAATGGCAATCCTGACTCTCAGCCATAAGCAGATAGAAAGGATGGAAAGGATACAGAATGAAGCAATGCGCATTATTCTTGGATGTACAAGAGATACAGCATGCAGGGCGATGCGCTACCTTCTTGATTTTCCAACCATTGAAGAGAGAATACAAGGTTGCAGGGCACGAACCTACCTCAAAATTAACGCAAACACACAACATCCACCGCATAGTGAAATTAGGAAGGTGAAGGGCAGCAGGTTAAAAAGAGGACGGTCGTGGATGGGTCAAGCCGAAGACATTCTTCAACAGGTGTGTTCACTTGAGGACTTAGAACCTGGCGAGGAGTGGGTGCAAGTGCCAACAGACTTCTGCACATCCTTTTCAGTTTGCATCCAACTAGATAGAAAATGCAGACAAGAAAATCCGGCTGCTGTTGAGGCTGAAGTACAAGCGTTGATTTTCGAGAATTCGCTAGACGGTGACGCGGTCATCTACACAGATGGGTCGGTCGTCCGACATGTGAGAAGCTCATGGGCCTTTACAGCTCGGGCCGGAGGGAGAATTGTGAAGGAGGACTCTGGTGCTTTCACTGAAACCACAAGTAGCCTGACCATGGAAGTCATGGCAGTAAGTAAAGCAATAACTTGGCTCGAGACACAGACATTCACTAGGGCTTGTTTCCTTAGCGACTCAATGAACATGATCAAGAGGATAGAGGAGGGGTCGATCCGAAGAGAGTGGTTGCTGCCTCTGAAGCGGTCTCGGCTGGCAAAGATTAGTTTCATCTTCGTGCCAGGTCATGCGGGAGTACAAGGAAATGAGCGGGCTGACAAGCTCGCAGGTGAGGCTACTGTGGAGGGCGGACGCGCCATGGACCAGGCTGACATTCTGAATGCTCTACGAGAAGTGAGACCTTTGCGAGAACCAAGTGATGACTGTGAATCTACAACAATGGCCAGACTGCGGGAGCAGCAAATTAAAAGAGGGGTGGCCAAACAAGAACACTACGCAGGAAGCCAAAGAAGATTGATAAACCAACACAGAACTGGCGTCGTTAGCCGCTACACGCTGCGGGATTTGCTGAGGAGGGGATCCGAGCACTTATGGACTGAATGGTTCGATGTGCAACGAGGATGATCTGTCGACTAACTAACTAACTAACTAACTCCACCTGATATGTCATGACCTATCATATGTATTTTCAGAAATATTGAAGATATGGAAAGAATCAACATTTGGGGACGATGCACCAATAACATTAGATATGCAGACGATACAGTCTTGATTGCAGACAATGAACAGGATCTGCAAAATTTAGTAGATGCGGTTGTTGCACACAGTGAACAACTAGGGTTAGAATTAAATTGTAAAAAGACACAGATTATGGTCGTCACTAGGAAGAACGAAATACCACAATGTAATATACAAGTAAATGGGAATATTCTTCAACAAGTGAATAGGTGCAATTATCTCGGAACAGTCATAACATCTGATGGGAGATGCCTTGAAGAGATTAGAACAAGAATCGCCATGGCAAAAGTAGCCTTTAGCAAGATGAAAAACGTATTGACCAATAAAAAGATGTCAATTGAAACGAGAAAAAGAGTGTTGAGATGCTACATAGAACCTGTACTTGTATATGGATGTGAAGCTTGGACAATGAGCAGTCAGGCTGAAAAACATCTGATGGCTGTGGAAATGTGGTTTTTGAGGAAAATGCAAAGAATACCATTGACAGCCAGAAAGACTAATGAACAAGTCCTTCAAGAAACAAATGAAGATCGTAAACTGATTAGAGACATTAGACGTAGACAGTCACAATTTTTTGGGGCATGTTATGAGAAGAAATGATTTGGAGAACTTGGTGACAACTGGTAAGATCGAGGGGAACAGACCAAGGGGAAGACCTAAAGCAAGTACCTGGATGGCTTGGCCTTGTGGCATGGTCGAGACATGAAACACGGAGCTGATCCACGACTCTGGTGATCGAGTGAGATGGCAGAACATGACCGCCCACGCTTACCGGCATGGCACATGATGGATGGATCATATGTGCAGGTCTAACACCTCACACCCCCTACGGCCGTATCGGCTATGGGACTGCATTTCGCTGTTAAACCTTTACACACAACACGAGTTACTGCCCCTCCTCCTCCTCCTCCTCCTCTCTTCTTCTTCTTCTCTTCTTCGTCTTCTTCTTCTTCTTCTTCTTCTTCTTCTTCTTCTTCTTCTTCTGCATTCATCCGGAGACATTTTCGGACGTGATTGCTTTGTGTCTGTTTACAGCAGAGCTGCGTTCTTGTGCCGTTAGGCCGACACATCCGACTTCTGCGGGCATTTGTTGACCGGGTTAACCTTCTAGGGAGTTATTGCTTCTATTTTTACCGTATTAATTAACAACAATTTTACTGTATTATTTAGCATCAATTTTTTACTTTATTGTTCAACATCAATGTTTACTGTATTGTTTAACATCAATTTTAGTGTATTTTTAACATACGCGTTTATTGTATTGTTTAACATCGATTTTACTGTATTGCTTAACATAAGTGTTTACTGTATTGTTTAACATAAGTGTTTACTGTATTGTTTAGCATCAATGTTTAACATAAATTGTATTGTATTGTTTAGCATCAATTTTACTGTATTGTTTAGCATCAATTTTACTGTATTGTTTAGCATCAATTTTACTGTATTGTTTAGCATCAATTTTTACTGTATTGTTTAACATAAGTGTTTACTGTATTATTTAACATCAATGTTTAACATAAATTGTATTGTATTGTTTAGCATAAATTTTACTGTATTGTTTAGCATCAATTTTACTGCATTGTTTAGCATCAATTTTACTGCATTGTTTAGCATCAATTTTTTACTGTATTGTTTAACATAAGTGTTTACTGTATTGTTTAACATCAATGTTTAACATAAATTGTATTGTATTGTTTAGCATCAATTTTACTGTATTTTTTCACATCAATTTGTCTAAGTCAGCCTCCTGGAACTAGACCGCTTTGCGTTGATTTTCCCAATTGTATGAGTCTCGGCCTTTCAATGGCAAACCATTATTTTGTTGCATATCCTTTGAAAGGACGGTGCAATCAACCCCAGCATTAATTGCCTATTTATTATTTACCAGGCAATCTAAGTCCAGTAGTTTGCCATTGCTTTCTGACTTGTGAATAATTTATAAAATGGAGTTATACCTTAATTTTAAAACTTCGAGACCATGTTTTCCCATGCAGCATGATCCCTCTCTAGACCTGGCTTGTTTTATCCCTAGGAAATGATGACCAGTATGTCTGAAAAGGTAGGCAGCAGATGCTTCCGGCTCAGCATCGCACCTCCACCTCCATGCAGCTGGTAAGCATGTATTAGCTCTAGAATTGCCACAGTTATCCGAGTAGGATAGTATCATCTAAGGAACCTCGACTGATTTAATGAGTCATTCGCGGTTTCACCCATGGCAAAGGTGTTACGGACGCGATTCGTAATCCCGTAGTTCAAAACACAGCGATGCTGGTTTTTTTTCGAAACATGTATAGGTGCCGACCATTCAGAAAGCAATGGCAAACTACTGAATGTAAAACTTACCCAGGAATCACGAACAGTCATAATGCTGGGGTGTATACGTGTACGCGTGTGTGTGTGTGTGTGTGTGTGTGTGTGTGTGTGTGTGTGTGTGTGTGTGTGTGTGTGTGTGTGTGTGTGTGTGTGTGATATTAAGACAAATTTAGCCTAGTGCTGCAGTGTGTTCTGACAAGCCCCCCACACGTGTCCGGGATTTGATCCTCCACACAAATCAATGCCGGGCTGAAACCTGCTCCGATAATCAATACAAATATATGGCGGTAAATTATGAATACGCTTCCCTAGAGCCAACCAGGCAATATTAGCTTTAGCCAATCAATACTGGCTATGTCTTGTCTGCAAGGTGTCTGCGGCCACCGGAAGTGGAAGTAATCCTGTAGGCGAGCCGGGAAAGATAAAGTTGCTAGGGAGCTGTGAAGAAGATTGTTTTAGGCGATACGTTAAAACAGCTTTGGTCGTGTTTTGTGATTCCGCCCTACTTTTTGGAAGTAGCGTAATGTTGTCGTTAGGTTTTACTCTTCTTTTTTTTTCATCAGTTAGTATTACAGTACTCACTTTTGAGAAGAGAGGCATTGGAGAATATCGTGACAACTGGGACGATCAGTGAGAGAAGAGGTCGACAAAGAGGAAGGATGTTGAATGGACTGAGACGGTGGTATGGAGGCATATCATCAGCAGAGTTGATCCAGTAACACAGACGTAATGACTATAACCAACTTATTGGACAAATGCTACCAATAACAAACCTGGACAGTGATAGAAACAGAGAAAAGAAAAATCACAACAAAAGAAATGAGATTTCTGAGAAGAATGCTCAATGTATCAAGAAGAGATAAGATCAGAAATGAAGAAATCAGGACTAAAGTGGGGGAACTAGTCTAGGCAGATAGATAGATAGATAGATAGATAGATAGATAGATAGATAGATAGATAGATAGATAGATAGATAGATAGATAGATAGATGGATGGATGGATGGATGGATGGATGGATGGATGGATGGATGGATGGATGGATAGATAGATAGATAGATAGATAGATAGATAGATAGATAGATAGAACGAACGAACAAACTTTATTTTCAAAGGGTTAAGAATTGGGCACGCAGGCCCGTCAGATAGATAGATAGATAGATAGATAGATAGATAGATAGATAGATAGATAGATAGATAGATAGATAGATAGATAGATAGATAGATAGATAGATAGATAGATAGATAGATAGATAGGTAGGTAGGTAGGTAGGTAGGTAGGTAGGTAGGTAGGTAGGTAGGTAGGTAGGTAGGTAGGTAGCAAAGAGAAAAATTCACAGGCACGCATGCAGACAGGTAAGCAGGTAAAAATGTTGGTAGGTAGATAGGTAGAGATTCATACATACAGACAGGCAGACAGTCAGGCAAGCAGACCGGCAGGTAGGCAGACAGGCAGACAGGCAGGTGGACGGACCGGCGGACAAAAAGACAGACAGCCGTATTGTGTTGACAGATAAAATATAGGACATAACTAGACCGTATGTCACCTCTACAATATCACTCTAGTGTAGAAAAGGACAGAGTAAACTAGACTACAAGCGTCCTTTAGGCCCTAAAGTAGAAGAAGAAATACTAATAACAATGAAACGAACGTATAGGCCCCCTGACATATGCAGGTATGAGAACAAATACCCCAAAAGAATCAAAGACACTACGAAATCCCACGATTGACAAGGGAAAACTTTTAACAAATAAGAGGACGTATTTATTTCAACACTCACAAAAGCCGAGGAAAGAAAACAAACAAAAGTAATCAAGCCAGGTTGGGTTAAGCGATTCCTGGCGATCAGTGCAAGAGTCGAGTTTATTTGTCCCTTGTCGCCAAACAACGTCTAGTTTGCCTTGAGCTTGTTAATTTTGTCACGAAGAGGATTGGAGTCTAGCGCCCGTGTAATCGATTTTTTCACTACTCGGCAATCGGTGGTGTGGATATCACGATATCAATACATTAGACCACCATGTCTGTTCAGTTGTGTCTGTCTTCTTTTTTTGTTGTTTTGTCGTGTGTTGTCTTATCTTGTCCTGTTTTGTGTTGTCTTAACTTGTCCTGTTTTGTGCTGTCTTAACTTGTCCTGTTTTGTATTGTCTTAACTTGTCCTGTTTTGTATTGTCTTAACTTGTCCTGTTTTGTATTGTCTTAACTTGTTCTGTTTTGTATTGTCTTAACTTGTCCTGTTTTGTATTGTCTTAACTTGTCCTGTTTTGTATTGTCTTGGCTTGTCCTGTTTTGTGTTGTCTTGGCTTGTCCTGTTTTGTGTTGTCTTGGCTTTCTCTGTATTGTGTTACCTCTATGTCACAATGTCACCTCTAAGTTACAATCATTATACATACAGTCGCAATCTGTTTGAACACTACCTCAGGACAGACTACATGCCCCCTTAAAAAAAAAACAGCAACAAAGACAATAACAATGGTAAATTATCTGGAACGACAACTAGCCAAAATAAAAACAACAACAACATTCCCATATGTATGGCAGGTTACACCCACCTTGGGTATTCATGATGCCCATGTTAAACATTGCCTCGACGAGTCATGTATTATTGATTATTTTTCATGCGTTTTAATGCTTATTGTTCTTTTGTTGTCAAAGAATTGCTTCATAAGAGATGTTGAATGAAAGAATGTATGAGAGGAAATAGAGAAGAAGGGCAGAATGTCAGACGGGCCTGCGTGCCCAATTCTTAACCCTTGGAAAATAAAGATTTTCGTTCGTTCTCTTCTGTATCTCCCTCAGCCTGTAGCGGTCGACGACACCAGTTCTAGTTTAGTTATTAGTTTTAGTCGATGGATCAACATCACGGCACACGGGTGTAACCCATAAGTGCTCCGTTCACCTCCTAACTCACACCTGAGTCAGGAGAGACTAAGCTCAGTGCACGAACTCCGTAGCACCGGCGAGGATTCTGAAATACTTTCGATTTTTAACTCGAAATTTTGAACGACCAGCGCCGTTAGGCTACTCTTTTTCGATTTCCAACTGCCAAGGGATTCTTTACGTGCACAACAAGGGGATCCAAGCACGTATGGACTGAATGGTTCGATGTGCAGCGAGGTTAATCTGATGACTAACTATGATGCTGGGTTGACTCCAGGGGTATCATCATCATGTGCCTTGCCTGCTGGCGTGGGAGATCATGTATCTCACCAGATCAAAGTCCTTGGTGTTCTGGATTAACTCTGCTGATGATATTCCTCCACACCACCGTCTCAGTCCATCCATCATCCATCTCTGCCTCTTTTCCACTAATTTGTCCTATTGTCGCAATGTTCTCTGATGCCTCTCTTCTCATCACATGACCCAAGAAAGCTGTTTGTCTCTTTCTTATTGTTGTATATATGTAATGTTCTAGTTTCATTAACCTCTTCTAGACACAGAGGTACACAAATCGGACGTTGTATTTTTCGTGGAGGACTTTTGTGTTGTCATTATGCACAGTGTACCTGTGTGGGCTGTTGGCTTGTCGAGACTCCTGTCTGTTCAACTTTTCACATTGGGCAGTGAGGAGCATTTTGAGTGATATTCACTGACACAGGAACGGAGCATAATGGGGACGACCTGTTGCCATGAAGTTAGAACCGCGACTACCTAACTAACTAACTAACTAACTAACTAACTAACTAACTAACTAACTAACTAACTAACTGCTTGACTGACTGAATGACTGACTGACTGACTACCTACGTAACTAACTAAATAACTAACTAAACTAACTAAACTAACTAACTAAACTAACTAACTAATCTAACTAACTAACTAACTAGCTAACCGATCGGACCACACACACACAAAACAGTCCTGCCACTGCTAAAGATTTAATCCTGGCCTCTGTCTTGATAGGCTAGCGTACTAACCAGTACACCACACCATTTACAAATAGTTATGTAGTGACTGGTTTATCAATGGCTGATAAAGATTGCATTTTGAAACGTGTTTATAAATAACCTAGTACATTTGCATATTAAAATTGTTTCGTTTAATTAAACCGCACAGAAGATTCAAAGCAATTTTCAATGTGAAATACAATAGGTAATCGAAAACTAGGAGTAAAATTTAGAACTAATGAAATCAGCGAAACAATTCACTTCGAATTCTTTCATATCTGCAAAACTACAAGGTGCCCATACAGTTTTGGGAAATAACATTAAAAAACGTTAGCTGCATGTCCTTTACAAGACATCGCAAGCAACCCCAGAATGTTTGGATATCTGTCATTTACAAGACGTCGCAATCAACCCCAGAATGTTTGGCTATCTGTCATTTACAAGACAATTTCAAGTTTAGTAGGTTGCTACTGCTTTCTGAACAACCGATGCTCATACTATTGTTTAAATGAACATAAATTGATCTGCTTCCAAATCGCCTGCAGCTAATTTTCAGCTGGCAATCGAATAATAGGAATGCTTGTAAATATCATACATATTTAAAGACATGTACAATGGGATAATAGGACAGGAAAACATCATTTAGTGAGCTCACCAATTGTATCGAAACCAATCAATTGTAGGCAGTAAATAATTCACTTGTGAAGCATTGTGCAATGTTACTTTCTAGTAGTATGAATTTCACCGCCAAGCAAGCACGACTGGAGCCTTCTGATTATCAGAAGTCGCCTCGTGGAACATTTTATCTTCTTTACACTGTCAAGTAATTCGTAATCCCGCATACAGCGTTCAAAACACAGCTGCGGGCGATTTGGCAGCAGACAGCCTTTCCTTGGTTTTCATACCGTAGTATGTATGCTGGTAGTCCAGAAAGCAATGGCAAACTACTGAACGTAAACTTGCGAAGAAATCACAAACAGTCAAATCAATACTGGGATTGACTGCGACGTCCTGTAAATGATATGCAACAAAACACTTTCACGGGGAGGGCTCGCCCGGGTCTTGACTCCCAGGCGTTATTCTCCTATTGTTCATGTACCTTCGAGGCGTTTTGTGTTTCTCAGTCAAAGACTTGAACACATCCCCTCAGCCAGGAAGAGCAGGTAATCTTAAAGAGGCCATGAGGGGATACTGTGCCCGAGGCAAGGGCAGGGGAGATGAGGGAATAGGGTCAGGTTAACCATTCCCTCATGAGACACGCAGGCGTGGTTCAGAGAGTTAGCACTCTAACCACGATAAGCATCACGCCTCGTGGTAGCGGGAGAAGTTGAGTAGACACTCAACATGACACGTTTGCCATCAAGCGTGCCAGGTGAGGCAACACGCGTCAAGGTGAAGGTGACTCCGCGTGGTGTGTACCGGCTGGGGGAAAGATTGGCAGACGGGAGACAGGACGTGTCGAGTACACCTCGTTTAGAATAGAGCTAGGGTTTTGTTGTAACTACATAGATAGAAAGTAGCATAGTGGTTAGCTATTTGTGATAGAGGATTCTGTGGTAGAGTGTTATGTGTTTCATTAGCGACTGTTCACTGCTGTAGCGAGCCAATGGCAATAAACTGCACTATGTATTTTGCCTCCCACACGACTTGCAAGTATTCTTGTATTGGTGTGAGAGAAGTACCCGATGAGGCCTGTCAGTGAGTTGTTGACAGGCCAGGGTAATTGTGGTGTCAGAAAGTGGTGCTTGGACGAAAGCGCCAAGCTAATACCCACAGTACAAGGTAATTGTGGTTGTCAGAAGTGAAGCTTGGACGCAAAGTTCAAGCTAATCCACTCATCCACGAGCTCCAGACTAGGGTTTAATTTGTGTAGTGACGATAATTCATGCAAGCTAGAGCAACCTCGCAAGCTAGAAGTATGCCTGTCGTGGCGAAATAAATGGTTTCATTATGTTTAATTGTGTTTATGAAATATTTATTTAGTGAAATTATGTATTCATCAGAGCTGTAAGTATTGGTATTCTTCTTTTTCTATATTTATTTAAATATTTATCGTTTTGGTTGACAAATGAGTACCAAAAATGATTCAGGGCGGAGCGATACAACGCCTGCCGACAATATCGATTTTTCATCGCGCTGTGCTGTGACGTCAGACGATTGACAAACAGTCGTCTGGGCTCATTAGCATACAGCAAGCGAGTGTTTACAAAGTTGCTAAACGGCGCTCGCCTGAATCGGTACGTTACATCAGCTATTATTTCTTTATTTGATTTACGAAAGAATATATTTATTTATTTAAATCATATTAGGTTATTTATATTTATGAAAAGCAGTTATTAATATTTTTGGTCTATTTTCTCATTGTTTACCGTCACGATGGAACTACTTTCGGGCGAGCAGATGGCACTTGCTTGCACAACACTTACATAAATTAACTAGAATAGTAACGTAGGGCAATACTGATAGAACGAAGACAGGACATCGACATTTAATTTACGTGGTACATATTCTAGTGTTCGTGATTCTGTCATTGTCTAAGTCATTGTCCTTAGTTGTCAGGGTAATTATATCGTGCACCTCTGGGCGTAACACTGCCGCCCTACATATCGAAGAGTGAACAACAGCTGTGTACGGATGCCGGTGTGCCAACTATGGTGTCCCAATTACGTAACGTGTTTCCACCCTAAAGTATCAAGGTGACCTGTGTCGACGGAGTTCCGTTCCCCGATCCTCGGGAACGTTAAAGCTGAGTACACTTACATATTTTGGCATGCAATTTGATTAATAGTGCATCTCTTTTTCAGCTTTTGAGACACTATTGTAATTTTTGTGCTCTGTTTTTTCAGCATTAAATTTTGCAGGGCACAAGCAAAGAGTACAATTCTTTGTGCTCATTAGTGAATAAACATAACATATCAAAGATAAATAACTGATAAAAGTCATCATTGCCTGTCACTGCGAGCCTAATACTAAATTAAGATGACAACTTTATCAGACTTCATAAAAGCAGGTAAAGATCTAGAAGTAACAGGGAAAAGAGCTACAACAATATGCAGATCAGAAATGTGAAAGAAGCAAAAGAGGCTGAACAAAGCGACGCATACGAAAAGGAGAGAACTGAAGAGACGAACACGAGAAAGAGAAGAAAGAAACGCAAAAGAATTACACTTAAACAACAAAACAACAAGAAAGAGATGCAAACTAGCTGAGATAACAAAACAAAACAGCTAGAGATGACAACAGATTAAGCAAAAGAATTAGACTTAAACAACAAAAGTTAGAACATGAAAAGATAAAACAGAAAGAACTAGAATTAAAGCAAAGGCAATTAGATCAGGACAAAGAATTAAAGCAATCTGAAATAGCTGAAATGGCAAGAGTCAAAGAAAAACAGATACAAGTAGAATCAGAGACACAGTTAAAGATGAAAGAAAGGGACAGTAGAGTCACACGCAGAAATCTCTGCCACTAAACTAAGAAGTCAACAAGAGGAAAATAAGTTCAACAAATACAAAAATATTATCAAACCATACTGTAAAGATGATCCCATATCAGCATGGATAGAGAACGTAGAGTACCAATTTAAATTTCACCAGGTTCCATTAGAAATGTGGGCTCCAATTTTTATGAAGAATCTCAGTGGTGAGCCCCTCAAAGTAATAGAGTCCATACCAACAGACCTCACATCTAACTATCAATACATCCATGATAGGATAATGCAACACTTTTTACTTGATGCCCCTGGATATCAAAATCAATTTTCAAATTTAAAGCCTAAACCCAATGAGACTTTCATTGATTACGTCTCAAATGTTCTAAGTGTACTAAATAGGTGGCTCAAAGCGGCTAACATAGGAAGAGACTTTGATAGATTAAAAAATTTAATTGCTATGGATAAGGTTATATCCACCATACCTTCTCCTTTTGCTAAATTTTTACAGCAGTCAGACATAGAAAACATAGAACAGTTTGAAAAGAAAGGATCGGCATATTTTTCTTCTAACAGAGATGTCTTTAAAACTTCAAATGACTCTGAAATAGTTTCTTTTGTGAAAGACCAACCAAAATATCAGAGTAATAGAAAACCTTTTCAGAAATATGATAAGAAAGACATGAAAGTGTCCAAATGCATACATTGTCAACTTGTACATGATTCTTATGCTATGTGTGACAAATCGCCAAATTATCCGGCGCATCTTGAAAAAGTGATCAAGAAACAGCAGAGCAAAAGATCTGCATACAGGCGGGCCATCAAATGTTTTTTTTGTTCCTGCTATGGCCATTATAGTAATAAGTGCCTTGGCCGGCAACGTATGAAAGCCAATAATACCATTTTGATTGACACCTCTTCAGATGGTGGTAGTGAGAATGAGTCTGAGAGTGAAAGTGACTTACCGAATAACCAAGCAGAAAATGTTTGTGGTGCATACGATATGTTGAGCTTCGACAGCTGTGAACGATGTCACCAATTCCATACAGACGGAAAACTAGAATGTGGACATACAGTACTATGCTCATCTGAGAGTGTAAACGCAGCAGTAGCCTCCAGAGGCAATCTTGTGTTCCACAATGCGATGGTCAATAATGTAGCATGCCAGTGTTTGCTGGACAGCGGCAGTACCCTTATTGGTCTTCGGAAAGAACTGGTGAATCCGGGTGATTACACAGGTGATACTGTCAAATGCCGTACCTTCTCGGGTAACATTGAAATTTACCCTTTGGCAAAAGCCCATATTGATTCTCCGTTTCTCTCTGGTACCTTTACCTGTGCAATACTGAACAACCCTTGTACTGATTTAATTCTGGGGTGCTTACCCCAACTAAAACATTGTACGATTGATGAAATAGTTGCATGGGAAAAAGTAAAGGCAACTATTACAACAGCCAAAACAGACACTTCAAAACATCATAACATATTACAAGATGAGACACTACTGATGCTTTCTACAACCAGCACAGATGACACAAACAAACAGAAACTTTTACACCACCAGAAATCTACTCTTAATGTGTCTCCATACTTAAAATTGTTAAAGGTCAAAGCCAGAGTGACCAAAAATGCATCTTGTTTATTTAGACGTAAGAATGGCATTTCAACTACAGGTCATGCTACTGGTAACCATGAACAGGTGTTACCTGAACAACACCGGTTAACTATGCCAAAATATGCACATAAAACACCGGTGACTGGTCATCTTGCATACAACAACACCAGACCAGGTTTTTTCAAGAAGATAAAATTATGTTTTCATAATGTAGTTGAGTGTAATGTCTGTCAACAATTGGTACAAAAGTTTAAGGGTAGACATCCTACAACTGAAGTACAACCTTCTATACTGGCTCCCAAGCCATTTGATAGAGGAAGGGTCAGTTCTACCACAAACACACAAACAACAGTGCAAGAACCAGTGATCTTGAACTTGATCAAGACAGATTTAGGCTACTTCCATACCAACGAAATGGCAACGACTATTCAAGGTGGTACATAACCATGGTACATGTTGACTATGAAATATCGATAAACATACACTTAGAGATATTCCATGTCAACATGCGTAAACTTTACTTTTCAAGACACAGACAGAAGTAGAGACAGACGAACATATTTGCAACAACACCAAGTGATCAGACGACAGACATACATAGCGCAACTACACTAGTTAGTGAGACTGGCAAATCCGACGAGGGGCATACAGGTAGTGAACTTACAGAATACACATGAATAAATCAGAATACTGATGACTGGACAATACACCTACTGAAACTGAGACATGCCTTTGACAGAGTGCGACTCTTCGGTCTCACTGTCAAACCAAGCAAAGTCAAATTATGCCGAAAATAAATTCATTTTTGGGTCATGTCATTTCTCAAGTCAACTATAGACTGACCTGAAAATTAGTACCAAAATTATAAATCTGACCATGTCTAACAGAAAGAAACAGGTCAGAAGCCTTTTGGGATTAGTAAATTACTCAAAAATTACAATTCTATATTCCTATGTTTTAAAAGGCATTGTGAAATGAAATATGTGAAAGATGCATTATTAATTTCTGCATTGTCAAAAATGAAAATTCTTTTTTGTAAATATTCCAATCCTCCGCTTGCCTAATCCTAGGCTCGTTTATTATTCTAGGACAGATGCTACCAGTATTAGGCCAATTTTTTTAGGGCATCTTCCACCCGAGTTGCTACGTGAGCCGTAAGATCACACCTGCTGAGTCCAGAGATTGCATATCACAGTTGCAACCCTAGGCGTCATCTATGCAGTGAGAAAGCTCCATCGAGTTCTGACGGATGTTCACTGCATTGTCCAGACCGACAACTCCCCGATCACGGTCATAAAAAGTGGTGTGCATCAAAATGACCGGATATACAGGTGGTCACTAATTTTACCATCTGGGGTAGAAATTCCTGAAATCCCACATATAATGTAGAGTGATAGTTAGTACATGAATACAGGACAATATGCTATGTAAAATAGGTTACATATACACCCATGGTGTGCTTAAGAGTGTACCAAGTACAACGAACTATCATGTGTCCGTAGACATTACCTTAAGAACTGTGCTACAGAACTTAGATACTACCGTGTGAATCAGGACAGCTCATTTCCAACTAAGCTCCAGTCCGGTGTATCATTTGTGTGAAATGTAGAAAACAGTGTCAGAACAGTGCTTAATTTCAGACACATAAAGACTAAGCTACGACACCAGCGAATCTCTACACGTGCACTACCGATGAACATTATTATGACCGTAAAATGTATTTCAGATACCCAGGCAAATTATGTAGTTATATTGTGCCTATACCATATTCAAACAGAAGGCAACTACTAACCTGAGAGAACTGATACTGTGTATATAAACTTAATGTGATAGGTAAGATAATATTTTAACATAATGATAATTAGAGATAGAATTTAGATAAAATATAATCATTCTCATTTATTAAATAGTTTAGGTCGTACGTAATTAACCCGGTTACTTAACTTAAATTTAAATTACAATATTAATTAAACATAATATGTTAATTACATCATGATAATTAAATTAAAATAGTGATAGACATAGCACCATTTAGATTGTGATATTTCATTAACTGCAATATAGTTTAGCTTTTCCAAGCTTAGTGAAATCATACCAAGCGATCAACATTACCATTTATTACTATTACATTTTACATTACATAAGTGACTTACATCATCTTACACCATTTATAGTAAGAACATCAATCATAGTTTCTTGTCAATTTAAAAAAATTAGGTAATATAGTGTAGAAAAGTATATAATCTCTGTTCACATCATCCATTTAATTAAGGTACATAACTCACATCACATCATGTACAGTGAAATAGTTTAGATTACATCCCTTAATTAGATAAACATATCAGATAATTAGCATGACAAAAGTTAGATAACACATCAAATACTGAGATATAGAAATAGGATTACTAATGTTATAGTGTAGAGTCTTAGATTAATGTAATATACTGTACGATGAGATCAAGGGGACAAATTATCAACACGGTCTCATCCATGTAAATTATAGTGTAAATAGATGACTCGTGCAGCGACTTACGCACAGTCATTGGGCTCGACAGTCTCAAACTGCGCCGAATCTGTACAGTGTTACTCAAAGGTTTTAAATAATCAGAAGAATGGGGATATAAGGATAAAAGATGTATGATAGAATTAGGAGTGAAAGGAGTGTGACAGCAGTGTGAATGTGAAAACGAATGGAAGAGAGACAGGAGAGAGGGAGGTTAGTCAGCAAATTCTTCTGCTGCCATCGCTTAACTTTTAATATTTGTTTGTGTGATTGTTGTTTTTCGTTGGTGAACATGTGCTAGTGTGAATGTGTTGTCTGTAATATAGGTTAGAACTTAGATTACAGTATTTTGGGTTTCATAACCAGGGAATGTAGTCACGAATTAGTGTTATGCACCTGTTTGTGGCCACATTGAACCAAATTATGACACTCAAAAAAACTAACATACATACAAGTTATAAATATAGAGTAGGAATTAGATTAGTAGATTAATTACATACAAACACGCAAACAACCAGGAAAACAAACATATAAATTACATACGCTTTTTGTAAATCAAAGGGAGATAACTTTGGGTCAGGGGACATAATAGACAACGAAAAACTATCTTAACAGTGAAATGGAACTTTACACGCGGAAGCGATGTAGGTAAAGCCTATCGCACACACTCTTGTAGAATGGTTGTTAGATATTATATGGGGGACATGAAGCAATTCATGTGTTGACCCTAAGAAAGTCAACTTTGGATGGGTAGTAAGTTAATTTACTATGTGAGGGCAGGTCTTATAAGACAACGGTCCGGTTCAGACATACCTCTAATAAGTATATATAGCATGTGAGAAAGGGCTCACGCCAACCAGTTCAAGTTTGTGGCGATTGCCAGTAGCCAAGTAAAAGTTTCGCTACATTGTGGTAAAAGTCAGTAGGAGTCTATTAGAATGCCCAAAGCCAGGTTATCTAGAGTCTTTGACAAAAATTAGAGACCCTAATTTTTTAGAAACCTCTTGCGTCACAACCAATGAGTGAAAGTTGGTGACGCAACACAGGAGGGGCGGGTGTGTGTCAAAGACTTGAACACATCCCCTCAGCCAGGAAGAGCAGGTAATCTTAAAGAGGCCATGAGGGGGATACTGTGCCCGAGGCAAGGGCAGGGGAGATGAGGGAAATAGGGTCAGGTTAACCATTCCCTCATGAGACACGCAGGCGTGGTTCAAGAGAGTTAGCACTCTAACCACGATAAGCATCACGCCTCGTGGTAGCGGGATAAGTTGAGTAGACACTCAACATGACACGTTTGCCATCAAGCGTGCCAGGTGAGGGCAACACGCGTCAAGGGTGAAGGTGACTCCACGTGGTGTGTACCGGCTGGGGGAAAGATTGGCAGACGGGAGACAGGACGTGTCGAGTACACCTCGTTTAGAATAGAGCTAGGGTTTTGTTGTAACTACATAGATAGAAAGTAGCATAGTGGTTAGCTATTTGTGATAGAGGATTCTGTGGTAGAGTGTTATGTGTTTCATTAGCGACTGTTCACTGCTGTAGCGAGCCAATGGCAATAAACTGCACTATGTATTTTGCCTCCCACACGACTTGCAAGTATTCTTGTATTGGTGTGTGAGAAGTACCCGATGAGGCCTGTCAGTGAGTTGTTGACACCCATATTGACGCCGCTATGTGTGTCTCCCCAGAAGCCAACCCGCCCTCGGGGAGGCCAACAATGCGCAGCCGGTGTATCTGTCAACATTATTGCTGGATCTTCCTCTGACCGCAGGAAAGCCAGCTTCTTTCCCCAGCCTGTTTGTCTCTGTCCTCATCCACCTCGATGTCTAGCTCTTTTTTTTTCGCTCGTTCGCTTTGAATTCAAGCACAGTCCACACACACTACTTCCAGTAGTGTTGGGCTGAATTTTGCGTGTGGATTAGCTTTTTACCTATTAATAGTGTCCCCCGTCATCAGGCGAACCCACTCCGACTTCAGAGGTACTTGTAATTTACGTCCCAAAGTCAAGGACGACAGGTCAACATTTTAGTCCAACTGTCCGGTGTAGGGGTTGAACCCCTTTACCTCGGCATCAGCACACCGGATGTTTAATAACACGCGTTCTTATCCATTCCGCCATGCTGCCCTGCGATGGCTAGCTGTGACCCAGCAGTCGCCATTGCCTGTTTGTCTGTCCTCACTCCACCTCTAAGCCTAGTTTTGACGTCATTGCCGCCATGTTGCCCTTTTCCTACCCCGTTGATAGGTTAACTGATTATGTGTCGTGGGATGATTAATCGTTTTAAGCGACTTTCCTTATTTGCCGTGGGCTTATATATCGCAGAAATATTTTGTCCGTTACAGTCCAACATTTCTGCTACCACAATAAAACATTGTACGTCATAACTCATCCCTACTTCCCATTTTCCGCCATCCATTTTTGAGTCAAACCCTACTTTTTGTTTTGTACTGAATCAGTTAAGGATCCCCCATCCTGCAGGCGTCCAAGGGAAGCCAGCTCTTCCTCTGGGCTAATTCTATCACGGACCTCCTACTCTGGCCTCTGCTGATAGACGCGGTCCTCGCTAGACATCTTACCTCACCACAAGCAGTAATTGCCGTCGCTTGGTTGCAGGTACTTCGGATATTTCCGGTCCGGGTGATCGCTGCATTGCGGTATTTCGACCCCTGCGACTTCCTCGGCTTGGGTGCCATGTTCTCACTTGGCTCCTGGGCCGGCACGAGACAATAAAGATTGCTTCAGACTTAATGTAGATTGATTTACTTTCTTTGGGCGAGAAATGTTGTCTTCATTGCAGGAGTGTTCTGAACCCTTACCGTATCGACTTGTCCCACTCATCGCTGTGCTTGCTGTACAGCCAGACGAGGCCTTCTCCGCCCACTTCCCCATTTGTGTTAGTACCCGAGTTCCTGATTGTCTGTTTACGCCTCATCGCTGTTTCGGTACATCATACGACGCAGAATTGGAAACCAAGCCTCAGGCGGAAGCTCTACGGCGTATAGCATGACGGTATATCCTTCATGACCCAGACTTGTGACCATATCCCTGTACTTCTCCATCTTGTAAATGTGCTCCTCCTCGACTCTTCATCCGTACGGGACAGTTAGCTCGATCAGTACCAACTAATGAGCCGTTGGGGAGTACACCACAGTGAGAACAGATAAAAACAGTACATAATTTTAGTGGACACCCTGTGTAACTAGCAACAGAAGCGGGACTAGGCTGTGATGTGTGGCAGATATCAAGTGTTATTGGTCTTACGTAATCATCATTGTGATTGAGTTGTTCAGACTTGGTGCGGAAGTTTTCAATTAGTTCACCAGTGGTTCTCAATTCCTTTGTGTTGCCATGTCTTGGGATAATGTGGATCTAGGACTGACTTAAATTTCCCATTAGTTCACCAGCGGTTCTCAACTTTTAGTGATGCTTTGTTGTCTTGGGATTATTGAAATAGGAATAACCTGGGAAACATGAAATATGAGTTAGTTGCATGTTTTTAGACAACGTCGCAATCAATCCCTCCATTTTCAGAGCAATGTTTACATATGCGAGTACTGTGGACGCAGCGGAGATCTCCATAAGCAGGCTTGATATGGTTATCTTGAACGTACAGCTACCATCTAAGCGTGATGTGTATGCTTGTGGAAGAGGCTTGTGGAAGAGGCTTGTGGAAGAGGCTTGCAGGAGAGGCTTGCAGCGTATGCTTGTAGAAGAGGCTTGTAGTGTATGTTTGTAGAAGAGGATTGTAGGGAATGCTT
Organism: Cepaea nemoralis; assembly: GCA_014155875.1. Lineage (NCBI taxonomy): Eukaryota > Metazoa > Mollusca > Gastropoda > Stylommatophora > Helicidae > Cepaea > Cepaea nemoralis. The sequence goes on from JACEFZ010016088.1 coordinate 79,978, forward strand.
GTAGAAGAGGCTTGTAGTGTATGTTTGTAGAAGAGGCTTGTAGGGAATGCTTGTAGAAGAGGCTTGTAGTGTATGTTTGTAGAAGAGGCTTGTAGGGAATGCTTGTAGAAGAGGATTGTAGTGTATGTTTGTAGAAGAGGCTTGTAGGGAATGCTTGTAGAAGAGGCTTGTAGTGTATGTTTGTAGAAGAGGCTTGTAGGGAATGCTTGTAGAAGAGGCTTGTAGTGTATGTTTGTAGAAGAGGCTTGTAGGGAATGCTTGTAGAAGAGGCTTGTAGTGTATGTTTGTAGAGAGGCTTGTAGGGAATGCTTGTAGAAGAGGCTTGTAGTGTATGTTTGTAGAAGAGGATTGTAGGGAATGCTTGTAGAAGAGGCTTGTAGTGTATGTTTGTAGAAGAGGCTTGTAGGGAATGCTTGTAGAAGAGGCTTGTAGTGTATGTTTGTAGAAGAGGCGTGTAGGGAATGCTTGTAAAAGAGGCTTGTAGTGTATGTTTGTAGAAGAGGCTTGTAGGGAATGCTTGTAGAAGAGGCTTGTAGGGAATGCTTGTAGAAGAGGCTTGTAGGGAATGCTTGTAGAAGAGGCTTGTAGTGTATGTTTGTAGAAGAGGATTGTAGGGAATGCTTGTAGAAGAGGCTTGTAGTGTATGTTTGTAGAAGAGGCTTGTAGGGAATGCTTGTAGAAGAGGCTTATAGTGTATGTTTGTAGAAGAGGCTTGTAGGGAATGCTTGTAGAAGAGGCTTGTAGTGTATGTTTGTAGAAGAGGCTTGTAGGGAATGCTTGTAGAAGAGGCTTGTAGGGAATGCTTGTAGAAGAGGCTTGTAGGGAATGCTTGTAGAAGAGGCTTGTAGTGTATGTTTGTAGAAGAGGCTTGTAGGGAATGCTTGTAGAAGAGGCTTGTAGTGTATGTTTGTAGAAGAGGCTTGTAGGGAATGCTTGTAGAAGAGGCTTGTAGTGTATGTTTGTAGAAGAGGCTTGTAGGGAATGCTTGTAGAAGAGGCTTGTAGTGTATGTTTGTTAGAAGAGGCTTGTAGGGAATGCTTGTAGAAGAGGCTTGTAGTGTATGTTTGTAGAAGAGGCTTGTAGGAATGCTTGTAGAAGAGGCTTGTAGTGTATGTTTGTAGAAGAGGCTTGTAGGGAATGCTTGTAAAGAGCTTGTAGTGTATGTTTGGTAGAAGAGGCTTGTAGGGAATGCTTGTAGAAGGGCTTGTAGTGTATGTTTGTAGAAGAGGCTTGTAGGGAATGCTTGTAGAAGAGGCTTGTAGTGTATGTTTGTAGAAGAGGCTTGTAGGAATGCTTGTAGAAACTTTAGTGTATGTTTGTAGAAGAGGCTTGTAGGAATGCTTGTGAAGAGGCTTGTAGTGTATGTTTGTAGAAGAGGCTTGTAGGGAATGCTTGTAAAGAGGCTTGTAGTGTATGTTTGTAGAAGAGCTTGTAGGGATGCTTGTAGAAGAGGCTTGTAGTGTATGTTTGTAGAAGAGGCTTGTAGGGAATGCTTGTAGAAGAGGCTTGTAGTGTATGTTTGAGAAGAGGCTTGTAGGGATGCTTGTAGAAGAGCTTGTAGTATGTTTGTAGAGAGGCTTGTAGGGAATGCTTGTAGAAGATGCTTGTAGTTAGTTTGTAGAAGAGGCTTGTAGTGTATGTTTGTAGTAGAGACTTGAGGGAATGCTTGTAGAAGAGGCTTGTAGTGTATGCTTTGTAGAAGGCTTGTAGTGTATGTTTGTGGAAGAGGCTTAGTGTATGCTTGTAGAGATGGCTTGTAGTGTATGTTTGTGGAAGAGGATGTGTAGGGAATGCTTGTAGAAGAGGCTTGTAGTGTATGTTGGTGAGAAGAGGCTTGTAGGGAATGCTTGTAGAAGAGGCTTGAGTGTATGTTTGTAGAGAGCTTGTAGGGAATGCTTGTAGAAGAGGCTTGTAGTGTATGCTTGTAGGAGAGGCTTGTAGTGTATGTTTGTGGAAGAGGATTGTAGGGAATGCTTGTAGAAAGGCTTGTAGTGTATGTTTGTGGAAGGATTGTAGGAATGCTTGTAGAAGAGCTTGTAGTGTATGTTTGTGGAAGAGGATTGTAGGAATGCTTGTAGAAGAGGCTTGTATTGTATGTTTGTAGAAGAGGATTGTAGGGAATGCTTGTAGAGAGAGGCTTGTAGTGTATGTTTGTAGGAAGAGGATTGTAGGGAATGCTTGTAGAAGAGGCTTGTAGTGTATGTTTGTGGAAGAGGATTGTAGGGAATGCTTGTAGAAGAGGCTTGTAGTGTATGTTTGTAGAAGAGGCTTGTAGTGTATGTTTGTAGAAGAGGTTTGTAGTCAATGCTTGTAGATGAGGCTTCTGGTGAATGCTTACAGAAGAGGCTTGTAGGAGTGGCTTGTAGTGCATGCTTGTAGAAGAGGCTTGTAGAACGAACGAACAAACTTTATTTTCAAAGGGTAACAAATTGGGCACGCAGGCCCCTCTTACATTCGGCCCTTCCAATCACTCATCTTTCGTTCATCAATAGTGTATGGTACATTCACATAGGAAGCAAATCATTGTATAAAGAATGTTGTAAACATAAACAATGCATATTACCATGTTATGAGACACATCCCCAGCTCACCCACACCATCCCCCCACCACACATCCCCCACACACATCCCCTAACCACCCACACATACCCAGGCACACATACATGCCCCTACCCATCCACTCATCCTCCACCCACACACATTCACCCACACACACATTCCCCATCCACCCACACACAACCCAGGCACACATACATGCACCATCAGACTCACCCCCACCCACACATCCCCACCCACACACATCCCCCACCTACACACATCTCCCCATCCATCCCATAACCCACACACACTCACCCACCCACCCACACATCCACAACCACCCAGCCAAGCACACATCCTCAACCACACATCCGACAGACAGACAGACAGACAGACAGACAGACAGATAAAGTAGCAGAGGCTTGTAGTGCATGTTTGTAGAAGAGGCTTGTAGAAGAGGCTTGTAGTGTGTGCTTATAGAAGAGGCTTGTAGTATATGCTTGTAGAAGCGGCATGTAGTGTATGTTTGTAGAAGAGGCTTGTAGAAGAGGCGTATAGTGTATGCACGTAGAAGAGGCTTGTAGAAGAGGCTGGTATAAGAGGCTTGTAGTATATGCTTGTAGAAGAGGCAGGTATAAGAGGCTTGTAGTGAATGCTTATATGAGAGGCGTGTAGTAGAGGCTGTTATAAGAGGCTTATAGAAGAGGTTGGTATAAGAGGCTTGTAGTAGAGGCTTGAAGAAGAGGCTTGTAGTGTGTGCTTGTAGAAGAGGCTTGTAGTGTATGCTTGTAGAAGAGGCTTGTAGAAGAGGCTTGTAGTGTATGCTTGTAAAAGAGGCTTGCAGTATGAGCAGGAGGAGATGGTGAAGAAGCAGAAGAAGAAGAAGAAGAAGAAGAAGAAGAAGAAGAAGAAGAAGAAGAAGAAGAAGAAGAAGAAGAAGAAGAAGAAGAAGAAGAAGAAGAAGAAGAAGAAGAAGAAGAAGAAGAAGAAGAAGAAGAAGAAGAAGAAGAAGAAGAAGACGAAGAATAAGAAGAAGAAGAAGAAGAAGAAGAAGAAGAAGAAGAAGAAGAAGAAGAAGAAGAAGAAGAAGAAGAAGAAGAAGAAGAAGAAGAAGAAGAAGAAGAAGAAGAAGAAGAAATAAAAATAAACAAAAGCCGAAAATCAGCTCTTAAAATTTCGTTGTTTTTTTCGGTTTTAACGCATTTTAACAGCTGCAGTCAGAATCGAAAACGGACGTGGTTGCCCACGCCTGTCGGCACAACACTTGAGATAACAGGTACGTAAATATTGTTGTAATTATAGGTTGTATTGCTGGTCTGTTGGTTTCCCAGCTTGCAGGGAGTTTGAGTGGAGGACATCGATTGTAGTTGTCTCCGTACAATTACCCATTGACTTTATGCCGACGTCATTGTCTGCGTCACGGAGAGTCTTCATTTTTAAATATGATGTCATCTTTTACATGTGAAGGGTGTATATTTAGTTATTAATATTTATGTATGCCAGCCTATCTACCTGCCTACGTACCTGTCTGTCTACCTGCCTACTAACTACTTATCTACCTGTCTAACTACCTGCCTACCTGCCTACCTAACTACTAATCTACCTGTCTAACTACCTGTCTACCTATTTACCTACCTACCTACCTGTCTACCTGCCTACCTATCTACCTGCTTACTTATCTACCTGCCTACCTACCTGCCTACCTATCTGCCTACCTATATATCTGCCTATCTATATAACTATATACCTTCATGTCTGTCTACCCATCTACTTACCTACCTACCTATATACCAACATACCTACCTAATTGTCTGCCTACCTATTTACCTATCTCACGTGTATACTACATACCTATCTCACCAACCACCCTACCTACCAACATGTCTCACTTACCTACCTCTTCACGTATCTACCTATATACCTGCCTATTTCACATATATATTACACATCTATCCTCCCTACCCGCCTACATATCTCATCTACCTACACATTTCACCAACCTACCTACCTTTACTGCATCGGCCAATCTACATACCCTTCACCTATCTACCGACATGCTTGCCTACCTACCTGCTTATCACACACACACACACACACACACACACACACACACACACACACATACATATATATATATATATATATATATATATATATATATATATCACCCACCCACCACCTACCTATATATTTCACCCGCCTACCTATCTATATTTCACCTATCTACCAATCTATCTACCTATATTATCTCACCTACTATCTGCACGTCTATCTACCTACCTATCTAATTACATATCGAACCTGACTGGCACCTTGCCGTCTTGACAGACGATAGTTTGTAAAATGGAGTTATACTTATACCTCTCCATAGCACAAAGCCTGGGCTGAGTTTAGAGACCATGTGTTGCCCATACAGCATGATCCCTCTCTCGGCCTGTCTAGTGTACGCCAGAAAAAAGGTAAACCAATACATCTGGAACAAGACAAGCTGCAGAAGCTGCCGGATCAGCAATGCAATGCTCTAACTGTCCGCCTGTCGGAGCTTCCATCCTAGACCAGTTCCCAACCAAGGCTTAGGGCCTGGTCTGCCCTGCCATGACATTCAGTCTTTAGGTTGCATTTCCTCGCACTAGGATAAGGCTTGTACCCTCCCAGTTGCGTTCCCCCGCCCGAAGCCGTTGGTACAATGTGGGGTGTCGGGTTTGGTAAGCGCCGCCCAACGTTCGGCGCTAACAGAAGCAGGTAGTACCGTCTACTGTTATACGGTAGCTCAGTCATATCTGACTAAGACCTGATAATGTATCTATCTACATACCTATCTTCTTATATTCCCACCTATCTATCAACTTATTTTACCAAACTACATATCTCGCATGTTCTCACGTGGCTATATATGTTGTTGTTTTTTCTATGTGAAAGTAATATGCACAATAGATAATTGATGTACGAATAATGTAAGACGGGCGTGCGTCCCCATTTGTGATCCTTTGAGAATAAAATCCGCTCTTTCGTTCGTTCGTTCTTTCATTCCCATCTCCATCCATCCATCATGTGTCATGACGATAAGCGTTGGCGGTCATGTTTTTCCATCTCACTCGATCACCAGAGTCGTGGATCAGCTCCGTGTTTCTGTCTCGACCAGCAAAACATAGTTTTCTTAGCATCTGTAAAGAAAGTAGTTTGCCATTGATTTCCTTCTTAGCAGTGACCATAATGGTCAATGACCGTAGCCATTGTCTCCCCAAAACCGAGATCCTCTGCCTACCGTCGTGAAGCTGGAGACCATAACCTACAACTATCTGTCGGTTGCTCTTCAACTTCATCCACCACCTGCACGCATGGCTTCACGTAAACCTGATCGGGGGGCTAAACGGGTACTCCACCTTGCCCAAGAGTGTCCCATAGGCTAGCGGAGGGAAGGAGGCACCTTACCTCTCCTTTGATAGGGGATACCCCTACTCCGCCATCCTTCATTCTCATCTACAGATTGAAAACCTAGCCTTTTCGGATAAGGGCTAATAACAACCGATTCCTTTTGATGTTTTACACGTTAAACAATTCTGGACAGTTAAAAATCACAAAGTGTAGACTTAGGCCACCGCTCTGGAAAAACTGCTAGGAAAGATACCCTAGCCACGAGTAGATGGAACCGTTACCTGGGATAGAATGTGCCTAGAGCAGTGGTTCTCAACCTTTTTTGGCCCATGCACCGCATGTTCAGAATGCCATTCTACCGCCTCCCCCCTTCGTATTTCCTCGTATTATAAAACGAATTTCAGACAGGCGAGAAGTACAGAACCATAAAGTATGGAGGGAAAAACAATATCAAGTAATCGGTTTTTGTATTATCGCTATCTTGAAATAATTTTAATTTCCCCCCCCCCCCTCCCCACAGGGAAACCATAAAATTTCCCCCTGGGGTGGAATTCCTGGGAACCACTGATCTACAGGTAGCAAACCTGACACTAAATGCAGGCCGAGTTGGACTCACTGGCCAATCAGATCCGTAACTGGGTGTGAGTCAAATATTTTGGTCACGTTATTTCCGTGGCGAAGAATTTATGGACGCGATTCCTAATCCCGTATACCCAGGTTCGAAACACAGCGGTGCTAGTTTTTTTTCGAAAAAAGGGATAGGGCCGGTTGTTCAGAAAGCAATGGCAAACTACTGAACGTAAAACTTGCCGAGGAATCACGAACAGCCAAAATGCTGAGGTTGACTGCTGCGTCCTGTAAAAGACATGCAACTAAAGAAACAATATGAGAAGAAATAAACTAGAGAAATTGGTGACAACTGGCAAGATTGAGGGGAAGAGAGCAAGGGGAGGTCAGTGAAGTAAATACCTGGATGGCTTGGCCACGTGGTCTGGTCGAGACAAGAACACGGAGCTGATCCACGACTCTGGTGATCGAGTGAGATGGCGAAACATGGCCGCCCACGCTTATCGGCATGGCGCATGAGTAATGAATGAACTGGGTGTGAAGCACTGTTCTGGAAAGAGGAACTTAGAGGAAGAACAAGAGCAATACCACAGCAAGGAAGGAAATTTACACAACTAGGAATAATCACGATCTCGGAGAGTTTAAAATGCACGAGGATCGACTTCATTGCGCCGAGTTGTGTCCCATGTGGTCCAGTCTCTTTCCGCAGTGCCACCTGCCGAAAGCGTCGCACAAAGCACGAACTCCGGAGCACCAGCGACGACGCCCAGGAGTCTCCGAGAAAATCGCACTTGTGAACAGAGCGACGGAATTGAACCTATGACCTTCGGAGGGCGAGGCAGGCAGTGTAACCATTCGGCCACGGATACCGCGAGTTTGACGTGAATGTTGAAGAACCAAGTACCACGTCATGGCGTAAAAAATCAACACTTGAATTGCCACCTGTCGGGCCAAGAGGGCAGATACACCTTCCGGTAATTGCTCTTAATTATCGTTTCGGTTTTTAGAATGTTCGCTCATCATAATATTTTTATTTCACATTTTTATACTTGTAATTGTCCTAATTTCCTGTCTTATACACATTTTTTTTTAAAGGAACTGTTTGCATTCATCTTTTAAGTTTTCTTGTTGTTGCTGTTGTCGTTGTTGTTGGTGCTGCTGCTGATGGTGCTCTTCTTCTTCTTCTTCTTCTTCTTCTTCTTCTTCTTCTTCTTCTACTACTACTACTACTACTACTACTACTACTACTACTACTAATACTACTACTACTAGTACTACTACTACTACTACTCCTACTACTACGCACTACTAAAACTACTCCCAACTAAAAAACTACACTACTTTTACACTACACACTACTACTCTACACTAACACTCTACTACTAACACACCACAACAAAACATACTAACTACATACTAGACTACTACACTACTACATTTCCCCCCCCCTTTACAAAACACACCCTAAACAACAACACTACTACTATACTAACATACTACTACTACAAACAACTAAAATATTACTACTACACTACTACTACTAAAACACTAACTATAACTACACTATACTACTACTACTACTACTTTACTACTACTACTACTACTACACAAATACTACTACATCTACTACTACACTACTACTCTACACACACAACTATACTATACTACTACTACTACTATACAAACTACTATATTACTACTACTACTCTACTACTAAACTACTACTCTAAACCAACACTACTACTACTTAATACTACTACTACTAAACTCTACTACTATACTACTCTACTATTTCTCTATCTCTCTCTTCTTCTCTTCTCCTCTCTCTCCCCCTTACTTACTATCTTACTCCTCTATTCTCTCTTTTTTTCTTTTTCTTTTTCTTTTTTTTTTCTCTCTCTCTCTACTACTACAAATCTATTACTCTGCGGTTTTTTTCCCCTTTTTTTAAATACTAAAAACCATTTAACATTTATACAAATCCTTATCTACTCTCACACATGGGGTTAATAAAATCCAAAGGCGGGAAAAAACTAAATTGAAAAAATTTAAAACCAGTTTTGATAAACTTCCCCCTTTTACCAAAAAACCCCAAAACCCCCCACCCCCCCCCCCCCCCCCCCCCCCCCCACAACACACCACCCCCCCCCCCCCCCCCCCCCCCCCCCCAAGTCACAGGGGCCAACGAAACAAAAGTCTTTAAATCGCCTGGAACAGTGAGTCTAACACATGGCCCCGGCACGCTCCTTCAGTCGCCGTTAACCGCCCGTTTTTCAGGCAGAAAAAACACACAATTAAAACCCCCTCTAAGGTAAACATGGGCGAAGGTAAGACCCCCTTTTTTAACATCCGGTGGGTGATTCACAAGTCGACAGTCACAAAATTGTTTTGGGGTGTTTGAGAAGGCTAAAAAAGAAACTTGGTGACAAAATGGCAAGATTGAAGGGGGGAAAAAACAAAGGGGAAGGAGAAATAAAATCCGATGGCTTGACCCCATGGCATGATCGGGAGAAGAAAAAA
>JACEFZ010016089.1:0-15000 GCA_014155875.1 Cepaea nemoralis
TCCCCCCTCCTCCCTCTCCCGCCCCTACTCCTCCCTCCTCCTCCCTCTACCTCCTCCCCCTCCTCCCTTCACATTCCTTCTCCTCCCTCCTCCTCCTCTCTCCGCCTCCCTCCTCCTCCCTCTACCTCCTCCCTCCTCTCCCTTCACATTCCGCCTCCCTCCTCCTCCCCTCCCCCTCTCCTTCTCCCTCTTCCTCCTCCCTCTTCCTTCTCCCTCCTCCTCCTCCCTCTCCTCCTCCTGCTCCCTTCTCCTCCTGCCTTCTCCTTCTCCCTCCTTCTCCCTCCTCCTCCCTCCTCCTCCTCCCTCTTCCTCCTCCCTCCTCCTCGCCTCCTCCTCCACCCTACTCCTCCCTCCTCCTCCTAATCCCTCCTCCTCCCTCCTATTCCTCCTGTCTCCTCCCTCCTCCTCCCTCCTCTTCCCTCCTCCACCTCCCTCTTCCTCCTCCCTCCTACATTTACCCAAGACAGACAGACAGTCAGACAGATAGTCGGGAACGGGATCTTATATATGACTACTTATATAATTTAAATGAGATGCTCTCCACCATGGGCTGGGCCGGGTCAGACAGACAGACAGACAGACAGACAGACAGATAGACAGACCAGACAGACAGACAGACAGACAGACAGACAGACAGACAGACAGACAGACAGACAGACAGTCGGGAACGGGAACTTATATGACTACTTATATGAATTAAATGAGATGCTCCCCACCAGGAGTTGGGCGATGCCGGGCCGGGTCAGACAGACAGACAGATAGTCGGAACGGGAACTTATATGACTACTTATATGAATTAAATGAGATGCTCCCCATCAGAGTCTGGGCGAAGACGGGCCGGGTCAGACAGACAGACAGACAGATAGACAGACAGACAGACAGACAGACAGGCAGACAGACAGACAGATAGTCGGTAACGGGAACGAGAACTTATATGACTACTTATATGAATTAAATGAGATGCTCCCCACCAGAGTCTGGGCGAAGCCGGGCCGGGTCAGCTAGTATATTTATAAAGTAGTAACAGCGGTGGGGATAATGTATATTTCTGCATTCTTTGCTGGGGCTTTAATTGCAAAGGCTAATGGGCCAGTCTTGAAAAAAGGAGAGTTTGGCATATGAGACTACGACCTCCAGTATGAGAATGGAGGTGGAGGCAGTAACAGCGGCATTCCGGTGGCTAGAGGAGACTACGGCAACACACGTTGTGTTCATTGCGGATTCAAAGAATATGCTTAGCAAGGTGGAGAAAGGAATGTTTCGTGTGGAATGGCTCTTGTCGCTTCAGAAGTCACAGATTGTGAGAATTGTATGGATATTTTGCCCTTACCATGAGGGTGTACGGGGGAATGAACAGGCTGATAGGCTAGCAGGGAATGCACCTCTTGGTGGTATCTTGCCTATGGAAAAGGGGGAGGTGGCTGTGCTTTTGTGGGACCAGGTGGAGAAGGCGGAGGAACAGATCGAGAACCCATATGTGGAAAGAATGAGATTGCGTGGGATCGGCAGGGGTTCTGGAATAATCTCAAAACTGAGAGGGAAGACCAGGAGAACATTTAATCAGATAGCGGTGGGAACGATTAGTGGTATGACTCTTCGGTGGCTGTTGAACGAGGGAACTGAGCACGTTTGGGAATGTCCTGAGTGCAGTGATGTCGGTTCTTGACTCAACTCAACTCAACTCAACTCTGCATTCGTTTCGTTTTGTCGTTCCCCATAACTGCATGTGCAATGAACAAACAGACGTATTGACTTCATTTTAGCAGCCTGAGAGGGGTACAACCTGTGATGTCAGATCTGAACACCGGACCTTCATACAGCAGGCTGCTGTGCTTGGTGTTTCATCTAGGATGCGCCAATAAACATACATAATAAAAGGGGGCGTGGTGGGCGGGGGGGGGGAAAGAGAAGTTATGAAGAAGAAGAAGAAGAAGAAGAAGAAGAAGAAGAAGAAGAAGAAGAAGAAGAAGAAGAAGAAGAAGAAGAAGAAGAAGAAGAAGAAGAAGAAGAAGAAGAGAAGAACTAAAAAGCCATTAATAAAGTGCAAAGGAACTATTTAAAAGCTGAGTCTATTTAAGTTGATTGCTGTACCAATGCTTAATGAGAGAGAGAGAGAGAGAGAGAGAGAGAGAGAGAGAGAGAGAGAGAGAGAGAGAGAGAGAGAGAGAGAGAGAGAGAGAGAGAAATATATAAATACAGAGAGAAAGAGAGGGGGGGGGGGAAGAGAGAATGCAAGTTGTGGCAAGCCTTACTCTAGTGCGAGTATATGCAACCTAAAGACATTTTGGTCGGCAACTAGTCTAGGATAGAAGTTCCGTTCCGACAGGCGGACAGTTACAGCATTGTGTTGCTGATCCGGCAGCCTCTGCAGCTTGTCTTGTTCCAGATGCACCGGTGTTACCTTTCCTCTGGAGTAAACTAGACAGGCCGAGAGAGGTATCATGCTGCATGGGCAACACATGATCTCTAAATTCAGTCCAGGCTTTGTGCTTTGGAGAGGTATAACTCCGTTTTACAGACTATCGACTGTCAAGACGGCAAGGTGCCAGTTATCACTCTCTCTCTCTCTCTCTCTCTCTCTCTCTCTCTCTCTCTCTCCTCTCTCTCTCTCTCTCTCTCTCACACCACACACACATACACACACTCACACACATCTGTCTCGCTCTCCGAAGGTCGTGGGTCAGCTGTCGGCCTCCGTTACTGAGGTCACAAGTGCACAGTTTTCGGAGACTCCTACTCCCCTAGTGTAGTCGCTGGAGCTATGAGGGTGCTTTCACAAATTCCTTTTCTCCTCAGTTGGATCTCCGTAGCCCTCTTCCAACGGAAAGTAGTTTTGATATGTGGCCGTTGGGCTTTGGGACCAACAACAATATATCCCCGGCCTAACACAGGGATCACCACTATCTCCGGTGCTGTTCAATGCCTACACTATCAGAATCACCAGCGAGCAGATAACTGGACCAGGGAGGACACTATCATATGCCGACGATGTTTTAGTGTATCGTCAGGGTAAGGATAGAGATTAGGTTGCTATGGAACTACAAACCGAACTCAATCGCATAAGTACTTGGTGTGTTGAAGCTGGGGCAATGGCCAACCCAACAAAGGCAACAGTGGTGTGGTTCTCTTTGAATAACCATATTGTCAACACTCCAACACCAACGGTAAATCTGTGTTCAGATACTGTGGAAAGAACGCAGGCAATGAATTACCTGGGAATACGTTTTGATCGAAGCCTTGCTTATAATGAGCACATAGACCAGGTGATAAAAAAGGCCAAGCGGGGTTTGGCTGCGATGCAGGTGATGGCGGCAGCAAACTGTGAACAGCGCCATCTATGTCTTCTATAAGAGGGGCTGATCATGTCTGTTTTGCAGAATGCGATGACTCTCATCCGTAAGCAGATAGAAAGGATGGAAAGGATACAGAACGAAGCTATGCTCATTATTCTTGGATGTACAAGAGATACAGCTTTCATAGCTATGCGCTACCTTCTTGATTTTCCAACCAATAAAGACAGAATACAAATTTGCAGAGCATGTGCCTACCTCAGAGTTAACGCAAACACACAACATCCATTGCACAGTGAAATTAGGAAGGTGACGGGCAGCAGGTTAAAAAGAGGAAGGTCGTGGATAGGTCAAGCCGAAGACATTCTTAAACAGGTATGTGCACTTCCGGACTTAGAATCTGGCGAGGAGTGGGTACACGTGCCAACAGATTTCTGTACGTCCTTGCTTGCTTGCGTTCGCTGACTGTGATCTCCAGCGCGAAGTCCTGTATGTCGGATGAAGACATCCTGTGTGATGTCATACAGGACCTGAGGTTTGCGTGAGTATCCACTGTCCCATGTTTGGCTTATCGGTGTGCAGACTGGTGGTTCCTAGCCGTGCAGGTAGAAACTCTCCGACTTCAGAGGAATCAACTTTAGCCAGGACCCCGAAGGGACCTGTTGCTCAGGACGCTCGGCGAGGACGCGTCAATAGGTCTTGGCTAGTACAGAACCCAGTCCTGGTGCCTTGGAAACACCTCTGCGTCCCTCTGTACGTCCTTTTCTGTTTGCATCCAACTAGACAGAAAATGCAGACAAGAAAATCCGACTGCTGTAGAGGTGGAAGTACACGCGTTGATTTTCGAGAATTCGTTAGACCGTGATGCTGTCATTTATACGGATGGGTCGGTCTTCCGACATCTGAGAAGCTCCTGGGCCTTTACGGCTCAGGCCGGAAGGAGAATTGTGAAGGAGGACTCAGGTGCTGTTGTTGAGATCACAAGTAGCCTGACTATGGAAGTCATGGCAGTAAGTAAAGCAATAACATGGCTCGAAGCTCAGACAATCACTAGGGCATGTTTCCTTAGCGACTCAATGAGCATGCTCAAGAGGATAGAGATGGGGTGGATCTGAAGAGAGTGGTTGCTGTCTCTGGAGCGGTCTCGGCTGGCAAAGATTAGTTTCATCTTCGCGCCAGGGCATGCAGAAGGAGTACAAGCAAATGTGCGAGCTGATAAGCTCGCAAGTAAGGCTACTGTGGAGGGCGGACACAGGGGGGGGGGGGGGGGCAATTCGATTGTTAAGGTGGGCAATTTGAAAATGGACTCGTCCAGAGTTTAAGCGCAGTCGCTACTCGAGCTGGGTAAACGTCCAGTATAAGTAAATTATGTCCACCATGTTAGTAGCCGTGATTTCATTGTTAGACATTAGAGTTGAACTACTTTGTACTGGGGCAATTCGATTGTTACGGGGGGGGGGGGGGGGGGGGGGGGGGGGGAGAGGGAATTAGAAAATGGACTCGTCCAGAGTTTAAGTTAAACGTATGGCGACTCTCAGTCGCTACTCGAGCTGAGTAAACGTCCAGTATAAGTAACTTCTGTCCGCCATGGTAGTAGCCGTGATTTCATTGTTAGACGTTAGAGTTGAACTACTGGTTACACTGGGCCGGCACTAAGCATATTTGTTCTGAATGGCGCGAAATGCTTAGTGCCGGGATCTCAGTTTCTTCAGTGCCTTGCAGTAACGCTCAGCATTCACCGTTGGTATTAATTTGAAACAAGCGCCCGTTAAATTGTTGTAAAAGTCTCGTTGTTTTAAAAAATATATACATTGTATGAATATAAGTGATATATAAATGATATGTAAATTCAATTAGTAATTTTTATTAATTTCATTTTTAGAAGCATCATTTTCCAGAAAAATTTGTCAAATGAAAATGTATGTTTTTTTGTTTTGTTTTTTGCAGTGGGGTAAATGTGCCCATACACATTTAAATATGCATTTTAGTCTACGTTTACTCCAGTTCATATTATTTTTTTTAAAGTTTTTAATTGATCTTATATTTATTTCTTTCAGCCCCTAGTGAAATGAGTGGTGCAAACAAGAAACAAGCTTGTCAGTATTCGGAGGACTATTTAAAATTTGATTTCATACCAGCTGTCCACAATGAATGATCAAATTTTGTGTCTTTTATGCCAACAATGCTTGACCAACGAATCAATGAAACGAGGTCGTCTTGAGGCATATTTGAAGGCGAAGCATAATGCTCATATTAATATTATTAATTCAGATTTGAATTACTTTCAAACTTTAAAGAAATATTTCGAAAAAAGAGTAACATTAAAGTCTCTATTTACTGCTCATGATTTTTTTTCCGCGTTTCCATCCTGTTTCAGGATACTGCGGTCAACATCAGCATCTTTCAGCTGTATGTTGATTCCTAGGCTAGATTACGCTCATCAGCACGCCACGACTTTCTGAGCGACCGGCTCCATACTCTCATAAGTCACTGGCGCTACTCGAACCGCTTCCAATTCTCGAGCAATAATAAATAATTACTAATAATTAAAAATAATTTAGAAAAGTCTTTCATTAAAATTATTTTGTACTTGAATTTCAGTTCTCCATTATATATGTTGAAAATTTACTTACTGTGTGTGTTTGCTCAATAATTTCCTAGTGATTTCTTTCTAAACCTATCATTCAAATTTCTTTAGTGAACATTTCAATTTTTAAATATTAAAAATTATGTATATGTTGGAAGGGGGGGGGGGGGGATAAAAATTGTAGAAAGGCTTAGGTGGGGCATAGCACAAAAAAGGTTGGGAAACACTGCTTTATTATTTAGAGTGTATTTTTAATGACTGTACAGTGTTTGAAAATATTGCCGGTCCAAGTTGTGGATTCACCCTCTGTAAATTTCATGCAACATAATAGGTAAATACAAAACCTGGACCGGCAATATTTCCAATCACTGCACATTCATTAAAAATACACCATGTATATGAGAAATACTTTAAGGCTGAAGTGGTCCCCCACGAAGGGGAGGAAACTCTACTTTTTTCTTTTTTTTCCGCGTTTCCATCCTGTTTCAGGATATTGCGGTCAACACCAGCATCTTTCATCTGTATGTTGATTCCTAGGCTAGATTACGCTCATCAGCACGCCACGACTTTCTGAGCGACCGGCTCCATACTCTCATAAGTCACTTTTGCGATTCGAACCACTGCTAATTCTCGTCGCGTCACGTGACGAGAGTATTCGGGGTTAGCGGAGAAAGCTGCTAACACCTCGGCCATGGAGCCGGCTTGTGCAACATCAAGAGACTGGTTACATTAAGACACTGGTTACGCTGAGGCAATTTTTCACCAAGATATTTGTTACATCGACACTTGTTACAACAAGACACTTGTTACTTCTAGAAACTTTTTATCTTCAAGACAGTTGTTACACCAAGATACTTGTTACGTTCAGAAACTTTAACTCCAAGACACTTGTTACACCAAGACACTTGTTACACCAAGACACTTGTTAACCAAGATACGTGTTACACCAAGACACTTGTTACACCAAGACACTTGTTACACCAAGACACTTGTTAACCAAGATACGTGTTACACCAAGACACTTGTTACACCAATACACTTGTTACACCAATACACTTGTTACACCAATACACTTGTTAACCAAGATAAGTGTTATACCAAGACACTTGTTACACCAAGACACTTGTTAACCAAGACACTTGTTACACCAAGACACTTGTTACACCAATACACTTGTTAACCAAGATATGTGTTACACCAAGACACTTGTTACACCAAGACACTTGTTAACCAAGATACGTGTTACACTAAGACACGAGTTACACCAATACACTTGTTACACCAATACACTTGTTACACCAAGACACTTGTTAACCAAAATACGTGTTACACTAAGACACAAGTTACACCAAGATATCTGTTACACCAAGACACTGTTACACCGAGACACATGTTACACCAAGAAACATGTTACACAAAGACATGTGTTACACCAAGATACGATTGTAACATCAAGACACTTACCGAATGTTTTGAGCACTCCTTGGCAATCCCCAGATGACCTCCGCCAGATTTGCCAATTCCCTGGTAGCATTTATTCACAGTATCTGTAAATTGTGCTGCCACCTTTGTCATACCAAAAATGCATAACGCTTCTCCTTTGGGCTGCGAGTAAGGGTTCTCCATTTGAGCGAACAATGCAAACAATACATCTTCTTGAGTGTTTATTCCCAAAGACAAAGCTAGGTTCCGCCCGGCTTTGGCCAAGTGCGCAGCCACTAAAATGTTGTACGTATTTTGTTCACTGTTCACTCCAAACGAGCAAACTAGAGGTACCTCAGTATAGGAATAATAACTCGCATCGTTTTGGCACACGCGAACAACCACAGTGTGATAGGCAACACTCTCCGGTCTAATGTCCTTCTTTTGAACGGTCAGCATGTAGCTGAAAGCTCCAGAACTAAATCCGTAAATGTACTTGACCGGAAACTGTGGCCGCTGCGTTCCTTCGAAGTTGAATGATGTGGAGGTGAATTTTAAGCTGTCTTTAAAAGCCAGTGTGAAGTCTGTGAGCTTGCGGCTGGCAACTGCTGGTACGTCTTCTAGTATTCCTTCAGGTTTAGACCACGAAACTGCCACATACAAGACAGGAAACTGGGGTCCTTCTTTTTCCCTGGCTGGACCTAGTGCTATGAATGCCACAGTGGACGCAGAAGCGTTATTGGTGACCACCGAGGATCTGTAGTCTCTGGGCTCGACGTCGGAGATGTTATGAGCGTCTCGTCGTTCGCAGAATCCATGATACAAAGTGCCACAGCTGATTAGAGTCATGTTCAGCTCGTCAAAGATGAGTAGCTTGTTGACATTGTTAATGTAGCGGCGTGGGAGCGTGCACTGCTTCACTTGGTCCACGGGTGGAGGGCACTTCTCAGAGTCCAGCTGTGGTCCGGTCTTAACCTCCTGCTTCAGCTTCAGGTCCTCGTCCAGGCTGGAATATATTCAAGGGGCAAGCTTTTAGTCATGTGGGTGGCGACGGTGTTACACGGTGTTACACGGAAACATAGATTTACATAAAGCAAAACGGACGGGGAATGATAGAAAGAAAGAAGAACAAAGATCGACAGAAAGAAATAAGGAAAGAAAAAAAAAGAAAGAAAGAAAGAAAGAGAGAGAGAGAGAGAGAGAGAGAGAGAGAGAGAGAGAGAGAGAGAGAGAGAGAGAGAAGAAAGAAAGAAAGAAAGAAAGAAAGAAAGAAAGAAAGAAAGAAAGAAAGAAAGAAAGAAAATAAATCAGCGGCAAGGCAGACAGCAACACATAATACTAATTAATTGGCTCTACATTATCCTCCCCCTCCCCCACCTGGTTCTTGCATTCGTTCGTTCGTTCGTTCCGTGCTCGTATTTAAGCGAACAAGGCTGTCCTAATGTTTAAACGTAGCTGCCATATTTGCCCAACACACTACACCTGCTATGAAGCAAGCGGTTGTATTCAGCTTTTGCCTAGTGTGTGGCTTTCCCTGGCCTACCTGTAAGGAAGCAGGTGGTAGTGAATCCAGTCTTCCCTTTCTAATTGCTGTCTTACAGCTAACCAGTCTCACACGCTCTTGCCATTCTGGATTTAGGAAGTCAGAAATTGAGTAAAGACCCTACTACAGTGGTTCTCAGCCTTTTTTGGCCCATGCACTCCTTCACCATATTTTCAGAACGTTATTCCCCCCCCCCCCACCCTTCGTATTTCCTCCCTATAAATCACCCCTCCCCCCCCTTTTTTTTTGACACGGTATACTTAAATATGGAAACTAGATTTAATAACACATACTATAACAAGCCTAGACGTTTACATAAAAAGTGATTTGCGGATCTACTTACGTTATAAACTGAATTTCAGAAGGCGAGAAGTACAGAACCGTAAAGCATGGAGGAAAAAAACAAAACAATATCAAGTAATCAGTTCTTGTATTAACGCAATCTTGAAATAACCTTAAATCCCCCCCCCCCCCAGCCCCAAAATTCCCCCCTCGGGGCGGGGGGGGGGGAAGAATTCCCCACCGGTTGAGAACCACAGCTCTAGTACGTGCCTCAAGACGCATTAGACATATGGTGCGAGACCCATATGTGTATATAACACTGGGTGGCAAGCTAATCCACACGCACAAATCAGCCCAGTGCACTTCTTAGTAGCGGAAGCTAATAGAAACAGTATCACGCATATGGGCTTAAGTGCAAAGCGAGCAAACGAAAAAAAACAAAACAACAACACTAATCAAGATAACTTACAAACTTGGAAAACCCACTCAACTAAAGACAATTTACAGCATATGTGTTTCTGTGTACACACACACACATGTAGATTTTCGTTAGTTCCGCCGAGTTCGTGCACTGCACTGAAATTTCCCGTGGGTGATCTATGTGAGGAGTCTGGAGCACTTACAGAGATATCCTGCGCAATGACAGCGATCTTCATATCCAAAAAACCCCAAATCCCGCATCAACGACTTGGGTCGATACGGCTTAAACGTGATCCCGGCTAGCTTTGTAATGTGATAGCATGAACGGTGTACTCCGGTCTATTATTGTGCGCCAGTACTCGGCGGCCTTAATAATCCTTAATATCAGACACACTTTGTGCAAGTACTATAACTTTAGGGCAGTCTTGACAGGACAGTGTTTAGTTTGCTTACCTGCCGGCCTGGTTGTCATGAGTTCGAATTCCCATAGAGATTTACAAAAAAATAATTTACCAGATATTTCCGTGTCTACAAAAGAAAGAAGAAAGAAAGAAAGAAAGAAAGAAAGAAAGAAAGAAAGAAAGAAAGAAAGAAAGGCAAAGGATACGTTTCATGACACCAGGTTTTATCCCTTATGGTTTGGTCGCTTTCCGCACAATGCTCTGATGAAAGCATGGCACACAGCACGAACTGCATCCCAAGGGCGATCCCACATCGAAATGAGTACTAGGGAAAATGTACTGGGAAATTAAGGCGGCCTGCGTGATACTGACAATATTATCTGTATGTACCGACTGGTTTACCAAATAATAAAATATGCATAATAGATGGTCTCAGAAAGGCCAGTCGATTAAACGAATCAAGTGTTAACGGTGAATCGGCAACCTTGACCAGTCTGTGGGCATAGGTAGTCAACAGGTGCGAAGCCAGGTAAGAGCGCTAGGTAGCTGGTCAAAGGATAATAAACGATCACAGAACTTGGTGTCGTCAGTCGCTCCTCGCCACGGGAGCTGCATAGATGGGGGTCCGAGCACGGGGTGACTGAATGGCTCGATAAACTGAAGAGAATCTGTCAACCAATCAACCAACCAGTCAACCAACCAGCTAACTAATTAACCAACCAACCAACTAACAAACTAACAGCCAACCAACCAGCAAACAGTATCTTGTTTTCTTCTACACTAATTTCCATTTCATGGGATCTTGCACTTTCCTCTAATCTTGTGGAAAGAGTTATCTCGTGCTTCTTGTAGTCACAAGTATCACTCTTTCTTCTACACTAATTTCCATTTCATGGGATCTTGCACTTTCCTCTAATCTTGTGGAAAGAGTTATCTCGTGCTTCTTGTAGTCACAAGTATCGTGCTTTCTTCTACACTAATTAACATTTCATGGGATCTTGCACTTTTCTCTAATCTTGTGGAGAGATAAATGCATCAGTGACTACCATCATCTAGTGGCTAGCCTGAGCAACACTCCCACTGTAACAATCTTTGGAAATGTATCTCTACAATGAGCCGGCCGATCTGCCTCTGTTGCTGTCATTTCACAATTACCATCACATACGGATCCACCTACGCTGTTGTCTTCTTCTTCATATGGCCACTGCCAAGAGGGTAAGCAATGGCTAACTACCTTCTTTACATATACCTGAAACACTTTAGAAGCTTTAACAATTAAATACAATTTGACACGCCTTAAGGTGTCCGACCCATGACTTTATTTACGAATCGGTGTTGGGTGGGTGATGGGGTCAGTAGCACGTGGGTCGCCTTGACTTTCACAAATCAATTCCTGGCACCAACTTCAGGCTGTCACCATGGCGAAGAGCTTACGGACGCGGTTCGTAACCCCATATATCCGTGTTCGAAACACAGCTGCGCGCGATTTGGTAGCAGACAGCGTTGCGTTGGTTTTGCATTGGTATCGGTGACGGTCGTTCAGAATGCAAAGGCAAACTACTCAACGTAAGCTTGAAAAATATATCACAGCATGATAAATGCTGGTGGTGACTGCGATGTCCTGTAAAAAGGATATGCAGCAAAAAAAAAAATATTCAGACTGTGACGATCTGGGAGGTATATGTTAAACAATAAGGGCTCGAATACGACGTACCTCAGTTTGGCTGGAAAATCAAACACAGCTAACAACGCAACGCTCTCATAACGATGAACGAGGGGGAATAAGGCACAACGGATGTACACGCGCAGAATCGCCATCATCGTGTTGGAAAGAAAATCAGAGTATTTTGATCGAAGTGGGAACACACTAAACCAACTACAACATGAGGAAAGAATTAGACAGAGATGGGAACACACTAAACAAACTACAATCAGAAGAAGAATCAGATAGAAAGCGAAACACATTAAACCAACAACAATTAGACCAGTGTTTCTCAACCTTTTTTGGCCCGTTCACCATATTTTCAGAACGTCACCCCCCCCCCCCTTTATATTTCCTATCTAAAAATCCCCCCATCCCTACACAGTATACGTAAAAATGTAAGGTAAATTTAATAGCACATACTAAAACAAGTCTAGACATCACATAAAACATGATTTGTGGGTCTACTGACTTTATAAAATGAATTTTAGAAGGTTGAGACGTACTTAACTGTAAAGTATGAAGGGAAAAACAATATCAAGTAATCGGTTCTTGTATTAACGCGATCTTGAAATGATCTTCATCCCCCCCCCCTGGAAACCCTAAAATTCCCCCTGGGGGGGGGGGGGGGTTCCCCACCGGTTGAGAACCACTGAATTAGACGAAAGACTTAGGAATGGGAACACACAAAACATACACAACGAAACAAATATCACGGAATAGAAACACTGAATCCCAATATACATCTGACAACTCGGGTTACACAGCAAGCAATATGTGTCCATTCTGATTTATGTTTTCATCAATGATGTATATAGATAGCGGAACACACTAAACAAGCAACAATCGGAGGAAAAATTTACGCAGAAAAGAGAAAAACATGAAACAAACAAATATAAAAGCATAGACACAGCGAATCCCAATATAAATCTGACAACTCGGGTTACACCGCAAGCAATATGTGTCCGCTCTGATTTATGTTTTCATCAATGATGTAGATAGCACTTATCGAGCGCACTTGTAGCAACATAGCACAGCAGAGCTCGCTGACATTTCTGGCTGAAGAGCACTGGGCATTCACAGCAACATTTTTCTAGCTGACGCGCCAGAGGTCGCCCGGCTGAGGGTGTTTGAAATTCTCCCAGCTCCTGAAACTCTACCGCTCCCTGAAGCCCGGGGCCTGGTCGTGACGTGAATGATGCATCGACATTAACCCAGGAGCGCTCGGCCAAGGCGGATGCAGATTTGCCCAGTAACTCTACACCACTTGCATGGAGGCGACAGCCTGGCTCACGGACGTGGGAGTTGGAGATGATGCTAGGGCATGCAGGCACAAGATTGACCCTTGTCCCCTCCCAACGAAATAGACAAACAAATCTGACTGGATGGTTCGATAAATAGACATACAAATGGCGTTTGCGGGATATGACAATCCAGCCATTCTGGGATCATAAATATGGACTGGGATCGTAAATATGGACTAGGGTCTCCGTGGCCAAGTGGTCGCCTGCTTCGCGATCCGAAGGTCGTGGTTTCGGTTCCAGGCTACGTCGTTTGGTTCACGGGTATGATTTTCTCGAAGACTCAAGGGGGGGGGGGGGGGGGGGGGGGGGGGGGGGGGGGTCGTTGCTGGAGCTACGGAGTTCACGCAAAAATAACGGGGCTATATGGGATAACACTTGCTGCAATTATGTCGACTCTCTTGCCGTTCTTCGTGGCTTAGAGGTTATGACTTTTCTCCGTAATCTCGTATACTCTCGTCGGTAACGTGATGACGGTGAGAATCAGCAGTGGTTCGAATCACATCGGTAACTTACGGGGTATGAGAGCCGGCCGCTCAGAAAGCAATGGCAAACTACTGAGCGTAATCTTGCCAAGAAATCAACATACAGCTGAAAGATGCTGGTCCTGACAGCGATGTCCTGTAAAGGATATGCAAAAAAAAAAAAAAAAAAAAACTCTTGCCGCTTACACTCCCTTTTTAAAAATATGGATTAAACTGAAACGCTGACATTTTAAACTAGTATGAGAAACACACAGTACAAGCTGAAATGTAATTCAATTGAAAGTTCGTTTATTGCTGTTCTCCTTTGTCTTCTTCCTCCTCCTCCTTGAAAGTGACATTCAATTGAAACGCATGTTTCTTTAGTCATGTGATGAGAGGGAGCATTGGAGAACATTGTGACAAATGGAAAGATCGAGGGGAAGAGAGACAGAGGCAAACCAAGAGAAATTATGCTGGATGGTTTGAGACGGTGGCATGGAGGAATATCATCAGCAGAGTTGATCCTGAACACCAAAAAACCAAGATCTGTGGAGAGATGGCACTTGATGATGATGATGATGAGAAACAAAATGAGAAATGAATTTGCAAGTACTGATTGGCAATTATATAAGTAAATGACAGAAGAAGAGATTAGAAGACACGCTAGACTAGACAACAGAAAAAGATGACAGCTATAGTTACCAGATCAGGGATTTGAACTTGTCGCCTCTGAGTTAGTTAGTCGACAGATCATCCTCACTGCACATCGAACCATTCAGTCCACAAGTGCTCGGATCCCCTCCTGGGTAAATCCCGCAGTGTGTAGTGGCTCACGACAGCAGTTCTGTGTTAGTTTATCACTCTTCTTTGGTCTCCTGCTGTAGTGTTCTTGTTTGGTCACCCCTCTTTTAACTTGCTGTTCTCGCAGCCTGACCATGGTTGTAGATTCCAAGTCATCGCTTGGTTCTCGTAAAAGACTTACTTCTCGTAGAGCAGTGGTTCTCAACCTTTTTTGGCCCGTGCCCCCCTTCACCATATTTTCAGAACTTCATCCCCCCCCCCTTCCTATCACAAATTTGGCCCGTGCCCCCCCTTCACCATATTTTCAGAACGTCATCCCCCCCCCCCTTCATATTTCCTACCTAAAAGTTCCCCCACCCCTACATAGTATACGTAAAAATGGAAGGTAAATGTAATAGCATATACTAAAACAAGTCTAGACATCCACATAAAACGTGATTTGTGGGTCTACTTACTTTATAAAATGAGTTTTAAAAGGATAAGACGTACATAACTGTAAAGTATGAAGGGAAGAACAATATCAAGTAATCGGTTCTTGTATTAACGCGATCTTGAAATGGTCTTCATTCTCCCCCCCCCCCCGGAAACCCTAAAATTCCCCCTGGGGGGGGGGGGGGGAATTCCCCACCGGTTGAGAACCACTGTCGTAGAGCATTCAAAATGTCTGCCTGGTCCATGGCCCGTCCGCATTCCACCTGCAAGCCTGTCAACCTGCTCATTCCCTTGTACACCCGCATGCCCTGGCACGAAGATGAAACTAATCTTTGCCAGCCGAGACCGCTCCAGA
>JACEFZ010016089.1:20000-90764 GCA_014155875.1 Cepaea nemoralis
GTCAATACATCGGACATGAGATGTAAAAGAGTTAAAGCTCAGTCTCCCGGAGGATTAATTCACCAACCAGCCCCTAATCCACATTAGGGTGTATTTTTAAAGACTGTGCAGTGTTTGAAAATATTACCGGTCAAAGTTTTGTATTCACCTATTATGTTGCATGAACTTTACAGAGGGTGAATACAAAACTCAGACCGGCAATATTTTCAAACACTGCACAGTTATTAAACATACGCTCTATACCACTCCTGTGATTACATCCTAATTGGACTGACATGGACACATGCATACGGACAACTGACAGAGACGATCATGTCTTTGTGGGACACGTCCCGATTCATTTGTCCTGGGTTACTAACAGCCAGCCAACGGCATGCCCCTGCCGGATCTCTACCCCGAGACAACCTAGTGTATACATAACCCACACTTCATGGCTGCTGAGAAGTGCATTCACAGGTATTGATCGGCACAAAGAGGTTTATAAAAAGCACAGGACATAACAGGCTGAAATACCACTTGTTCAATAAACTAAAGATAGGAGATACCCATGAATGTAATTGTGGAACTGGTAAAATGACAGCTAAACATTTGCTGCAAGAGCGCCCAATATATGCAGAACAGAGAAAGATATTTTGGCCCACACCTGCTTCATTTGAGGACAAGCTCTATGGAGATATCAACAAGCTCAAGTTGACTGCAGCTTACTTTAACTACATTCAGGTTGACATTTAAAGGTGCATGAAGAAGTATTTAGACTGCCACACTTCATACCACAAGCATGTCGGTTACACAAGCCTCTCAGAGGCATGAAATGGAATATTGCTTGGATAGCAAATCCATTTCGTGGAAAGTCCGAATCGAAAGATCACTGTGTGGGCTTCATAAAAGGTGGAAAAAGTGTCCCAGTGGCACAAAATGGAATATTGCTTGGCTAGCAAATCCATTACGTGAAAAGTCCGAATCGAAAGCTCACTATGTGGATGTCATCTACAGACTGCATTCCTCTGGCTTCCGGAAGAACAGCCTATAGTGAACGGAAGGCCCAATATACGGAAGTGAGGCTAAGCAGCCATGTGCAGGACGTGACGATTCCTTGGGTGAGCCCAGTACCAGAGCGCTATGTGTTGGCTCTGCAATTATGGAAGCCTCCTTGGATGGCGGGGAATGCCCATGGTCTGCCCCTGCCTTCCCTTGAGGGCCGACCAGGATGCCTTTGGCTGTTCTATATGGGCCAGCTGGGATGGGAGATAACACCACAACAGTGAGAGTCTAACGTCCTAAGAAACCCCCGTGAAGGTTAACCCGGTCAACAAATGACCGCAGAAGTCGGATGTGCCGGCCTAACGGCGCAAGAACGCCGCTCTGCTGTAAATAGGCACAACGCAATCACCGTCTGAAAAAGGAAAAAAAAACTCCGGATGAACGCAGAAGAAGATCGGCGCGTGTGCAGGGTGTTTATAAAGTTTCACTACACTTTGTATGTAGAACAATTTTGCGAATGAAGTACATGACGTCATCAAAACATGTGCTCCACAGTCCATCGTGAAGCAATATGTAGCGAATGGCTGTCGCTTGCTGGAGTAATTCTTTGCACTCCAAACAGAACAGTGTTATTCAATGGAAGAAAGAGTTTTCTTTTCTTTTCCTTCTTTTTTGTTGTTGCTGTTGTTGAACAAGTGTATCGAAATGGCAGTCGATCCACGCGGAAATGATTTATAGCAATATTTCCCAATAAACTACCTTCTCATCGCATTACGGTTAGAAATTTGTTGATTAAGTTATAATGAACACTTCATTGGTACTTCCCAGCTTCCCCAAAACAGCGTTAGATGATAGCCTAACAACTGTAACTAATTTAATGAATTTTTAAGCACATTTTTGATGACGTTACGTACTTAATTTTTCAGAATTGTTCTGCATACAATGTGTAGTGAGACTTGATGATAAACATCCTTAAGTAGAGGAAAGTAGTATAGATGACAGGACACTCTATACAATATAATAATTGAAATCTGCAGTGATCACAGAGGGATTGGAACCTGCCGCCTCCAACCCACGACAGCGCCATGAATGAACAAGTGTACGTCGACGCTCGGCCAACTAGACAACCCTGAACTGACACTAAGAACTTTAAATGCCTTGACGTCACTGATAGGTAACCAATCAATCTTAGGATGCTCAAGGGAAATGATGAAACCATCTCTAATGACAGAGCTGAGAAATCCATACTTGTGCAATTCTCGGATTCACTCCCTGCTCCTCTGAATTAGCACAATTATCCGTTACTGTTCACGATGGTTCTCAAACGATTATCCGTTACTCTTCACGATGGTTCTCAAACGATTATCAGTTACTTCTTACGATGGTTCTTAAACTATTATCCTTTACTCCTCACGATGGTTCTACGACGCTTATCCATTACTTCCTACGATGTTTCCCAAAATGACGCTGAAAGCCACATTATTATAAGTGGGAGGGTGGCAGACGCAAGACGCTGATGCGAAGACAGTCAATGATTTCGAGGCAGGGACTAAGACATACAAAAGAGTACCTCAAACATCAGAAGAAAGCGGTCAAGTCAATATTATTGCAGCAAAATTATGTAGGAGAGAAATCAGAATGCATTTGAATTAAACAAATGTCCCCTTTCACATTCTTAAGGTGCATAGGGAACATGGTGCTAGACCCGTATTTTATAGTCCAATGGGCACTCAGTGTGTGATGTAGATCAGTACCAAGCCGCCAACATTTACTTCCTAAGACAGTGGTTCTCAACCTTTATTGGCCGATGCACCCCTTCACCATATGTTCAGAATGTCATTCCCCCTTTCGTATTTCCTCCCTATAAATAACCCCTGCCCATACACAGCATACGTAAAAAATAGAAGCTAAATTTAATAACACATAATAGAACAAATCTAGACGTCTACATAAAAGTGATTTGCGGGGTCTACTTACGTTATAAAACGAATTTTAGAAGGCGAGAAGTACATAACCGTAAAGTATGGAGGGAAAAACAATATCAAGTAATCGGTTCTTGTAGTAACGCGATCTTGAAATAATCTCTCTCTCTCTCTCTCTCTCTCTCTCTCTCTCTCTCTCTCTCTCTCTCTCTCTCTCTCTCTCTCTCTCTCTCTCTCTCTCTCTCTCTCTCTCTCTCTCTCTCTCTCTCTCTCCCCGAAAACCCTAAATTCCCCACCAATTGAGAACCACTGTCCTAAGACATTATTGGTACGCAGTTTAGGCTGGGTCGCCCTGGGAGGCCAGGTCAATTCTTGTAAAATTCGAATTCGTCCAGGTGTGGATCAAACCCACGACACTGGGTCCGTAGACGAGTATCTAGCCACCGAGCTGCCGAGGTTCCGGGATGGGTGGGTGGGGGGGGGGGGAGGGAGGGAGGGGACTATAATAACTTGTAATGTTAACGAAACACGAGGCACAGACTACAGCCTGCCACAATAGCGTGGAAGGACATCAAAGCATGAAGTGATCTATTTTGCTAGAGAACGGGAGAAGTGGAGAAGCGTGATCACCCGAACTATAGTATGTTCGGATCTGAATGCCTTCATTCACGATCAATTATTTTGAAAACTGTCTGTTGCATCGTTATGACATTTTTCCAGCCGTCTTATATTTACCCCCACCCAAGGAATATGTCTTTGATAGGTCCAAAAACAACTTAAATCATTGAAAGCGGTGACATTCCTTTGATGTTTTGCTGAACAACTAGTGATTTCTCGCTAAAAAAAAGTTATGTTTACGGTAATGATGACCTGCAAATTCAGATGACACACAAAGGCGTATCCGGATTCGTATGGGAGTGGGTGCAATGAAAGAAGTAGCTTAAATTCGACAGGGTCGGCTGCATTGCACCAGGGTTTTTATCCCATATGGCTCAGTTTCTTTCCGCAGCTCGGAAAGCGTGGCACAAAGCACGAACTCCGTAGCTCCAGCGACGACCCTCGGGAGTCTCCGAAAAAATGCACTCGTGAAATGAAGGACGCGGCCCGGAATCGAACATACAACCTTCGGAGCCCGAGTCAGACGGCTTGACCACTTCACCACGGAGAATCCCGAGAGGGGTGCAATGTGTAATATTAGTAAAGACAGAGAATTTACAGAGGCACGGGGTAAATAATTTGTAAATTAACAGGAAAGTAGAAGGACTATATTTCTTACCTTATTTTTCATTTCCTTCTTGTTTCTTCAGCTGATGCTGATGCTGTAATGTTTAGGGCCTGCAATTCGTCTGAATAGTTGGAGCAAAATATCCCAGTAAGTGTGTACGTAGATTAAGGTCTGCGATCTGCTCAGACCTTAATCTGTGTCGGACGATTCCAGTAGGTTGATGATTGCTCTCGGTTGCATAAAATTCAATCCATCCTTTCTCCAATAGTCCTCTTCCTCTTTCAACACATGGTCCTCACATTTTTTCCAGTAACTTTTATCAATATTTAATAGTACGGACAGACAGACAGACAGACAGACAGATAGACAGACAGACAGAAAGGTAGGTAGGTAGGCAGAAAGGTAGGTAGGTAGGTAGACAGAAAGGTAGGTAGGTAGGTAGGCAGAAAGGTAGGTGGGTGGGTCGGTCGGTCGGTCGGTAGGCAGGCAGGAGATAGATAGATAGGTAGGTAGGTAGATAGGTAGATGGATGGATGGATGAGATAGTAGTAGGTAGGTAGGTAGGTAGGTAGGTTGGTAGGTAGGTAGATAGATAGATAGATAGATAGATAGATAGATAGATAGATAGATAGATAGATAGATAGATAGATAGATAGATAGATAGATAGATAGATAGATAGATAGATAGATAGATAGATAGATAGATAGATACCCGCCAGAAGCCGGGCCTTGTCAGATAGTTTATTTATACAATCACGTTTCATGAAAGAACCCCAATTTGGAGACACCTCTGAACAACCCTCCCCCCCCCCCCACCTCCCCCCCCCCCCCCCCCGAACTTCGCGCTGTTTGTTTCAAAACGGAAATCACGTGCAAATTAAAAAAAAATGCGGGGATGTGTCTTGGTGAAGCTGTAATACTGTTAAAATGATGGACGAAGTCTCTAAGTCATAATTTATATACCGCATATAAACAAACTTTGAAATCTGCTGTAAAATCTCCAGAACAAAACTTTTTTTGTTGGGCGGACATAATGATAAGGTTATATATATACTAAATCTCATCATTTCCCTCAGTTGGGTACTGAGATATTGAACTTTATATTGAGGCAACCAAAAAAAAAAACACACACACACTATAGTTAGCATTGCACTTGATGATGCTGATGATGATACAGATGATAGTGGTGATGATGGTGACGATAGTGGTGATAATGATAAACAGACATTTTCAAAACTTAACATTCATACATTAACAGATTTTCCGTTGCTAGCTTCGCTGATGGGACTACTTCTTGAATGTGGGGAAATTCTTCCTGTGTTTATCAGTCTTCTTTTTTTTCCTTCTCTGACAAAGACCTGGACCAACACGTTCGCCTCTATCAGAGTGTGTTTCTCTCACCCCGTCGAGCTTCTTCGACATATTTTGGATTGTTATTTGGACTTCCTGGGATCATATTCTGGTCATTACCATCATCATTATTGTCTTCGGTGGTCGACAAGATAACGGCGCCCGCTCTTTAACTTCAGGTTAGCTGGTGACGAGGTAGGTGGTTCAATCCCTACTACACTGGCATTAAATTGACCTTTAACGTTGACTTCTCATTCAGAAACCAATGGCAACCTAATGAACCGCTAATTGCCTAGACAATTAACCCGGGACTTTATTTTTGGCGCTCGCTCGCTTTGAACTTAAGCGTAGTCCATACACACTACTTCTAGTAGTGCGGGACTCAATTTTGCATGTGGGTTGGCTTTCCTTATTAACAGGGTCCCTCTTCATCAGGCGAACCCACTCCGACCTCAAAGGTTCTTGTAATTTACGTCCCAAAGTCAATCAAGAACAACTGGTCAACATTTTAGTCCAGCTGTCAGGTGTAGTTTGAAGCCCTTACCTCGGCATCAGCACACCGGATGTTTAAGAACACGCGTTCTTATCCATTCGGCCATGCTAACCTCAATCCGGGATTGATCGCAACGTCCTGTAAAAGTCCAACATTTGATTATGGTCTTTACTATCATCTTGCCAGTAAACAACTCCCTTTGTGAGCATCATTTTGTGCTCAGAAATACAGAAACACTGAGTTCAACCGTCCTTCGACCAGCTACCAGAAACTGGTATTAACCCAATCAGATAATTCTCCCAAAGATAAGAAGCTGCAAGCAATGATATAAGACACACACCACTTCCATCCAATCTACTCCTGGGTTGACGAAGGGATGGAGGCGGCGATGAAGAACAGCTTAATGGGAAATTGTAGTGGGTGAAACGTCCAACCGCGGGGCCCTCTAATCAACGCACAGCCTTGACATCACAGCCATTCATCGCTTCCATTCGCTGGGCCGTTCGTTCCGTCTAATTTCATCCACTTCTGTCTTAATGCTATTTTGGCCTGGAATTGACTGGCCGTTTTTTATCGAGCAGGCTGTTGAGCCTCGTGCGGCCGGACAGCCCTTGCTCTGATTAAAGGCCTGTAGCGTCATGTTTGACTTATCGTCTTCCCCGACAATTCCAGCAATCAGGAGTCGGTAGCAACAGCAATGAACGGAAATACCACACACACTATTTTTCTCTCTCGCTGTGTCTCTCCCCTCTCTCTGTCTGTGTGTCTTTCTCTCTTTTTCTCTCTTCGTGACTCTCCGTCTCTTCTCTGTGTGTGTGTGTCTCCGTGTTTCTTTCTCTCTCTCTCTCTCTCTCTCTCTCTCTCTCTCTCTCTCTCTCTCTCTCTCTCATTCATTGATACGTGGGTGATGAGTATATGGGCGGACGGACAGACAGACAGACATATAGATAGATAGATAGATAGATAGATAGATACACACAAATATAGAGAGGCAGGCAGGCATCCATCCATCCATCCTTCCTTCTAACCATCCATCCACCCACTCACCCTTCCATTCACCCATTCATCCTTCCATCCAACCACCCATCCTTCCATCCATCCATCCTTCCATGCACCCACCCAACCATCTTTCCTTCTACCCATCAATCCACCCATCCTTACTTCAACCCATCCACGCTGTATTTTATAACATGAAGAACATCCCATGCAATAAGCCCCTGTCACCGGAGGTCAGACCAAGAACTCCCCCCAGGTTACACAGAATCCGCTCTAACACATGGCTGGACAATCAGTAAACACAACCCAGCAGCCTCAGAGATCTGGTTTTACAGAAGAATGCTGAAAGTTCCTCAGACAGGACAGATGCGTAACTTAAAACGCTTTGAAAAAGGCTAAGACACACAGATAACTTATCACAAACATCTGAGAAAGAGGCAGTCGTCATTTTTCGGTCATATTATGATAAAATGAAAACCAGAACATATTATGACAATTGGAAAGATTTATGGAAAGAAAGATAGAGGAAGACAGCGAGAGAAAGTTCTTGACAGTCGTGTATCATAGCACGGAAGGGAGTTAGTACACGAATTGATACATGTCGTTGGTGGTAGCAAGTTTAGTTTAGTCGACGGATCAACATCACGGAAAACGGGTGTAACCCATAAGTGCTCCGTTCTACTCCTAACTCAATCCTGAGTCCGGAGAATCTCAGCTCAATGCACGAACTCCGTAGCAACAACGAAGATCCTGATATACTTTGGGTAGATTTTTAACTCAAAACTTTGCCTGGGCAGCGCTGTTAGGCTACTCTTGTTCGATTTCCAACTGCCAAGGGATTTTTTACGCGCGCAACAATACACACGGGCGTCCGATCTCACTACCCAGAGACCAGGGGAAATTTTGTTACTAGAAGTCCACGTGAAAACATCCCGGCCCTCACCGGGGCTTGAACACGAGACCTCCAGCACTCGAGACGGACACAATATCCCAAGCCACTCAGTCCCCCCCCCCCCCCCCCCCCATTGGACATAGGAAGATGTGGAGAAGCATGGTCGCCCAGGCCGATTGGCAAGTCAATTTAATGATATAATCTTTCTACACGCTTTAACGGGCATTGGGCATATGGTGCCCCACCCATATCTGTATAGGCCAATCGGCATTAGGTGGCTGATGTGGTTAGTATCGCGCCGGCCGTCGGTATATCCCAAGACACACCCAGGTACCTCTCTGAGGCAACGTCGGCACGGCAGCTCGGGTCAATTAACATATCCATCTAGACGTGGAATCGAACCACGACCACGCTTGCCAACCGGCAAGCGCCTAGCCGATAAGTTAATGCAGCCTGCTACCGGAGTGAAACATGTTTCACAGGTGTCATAAGGCAGATCAGCATGGCCGAATAGGTAAGAACGCGTGTTATTAAACATCCGATGTGCTGGCGGTTCAACCCCTACACCGGCCAGTTGGACTAAAATGTTGACTTCTCGTCCTTGACTTGGAGACGTCAATTACAAGTACCTCTGAAGTCGGAGTGGGTTCGCCTGATGGCGAGGGACAATGTTAATTGGGAAAGCTAATCCAGATGCAAAATTCAGTCCAGCACTACTAGTAGTAGTGTGTATGGACTACGCTTGAGTTGAAAACGAGAGAGCGCAAAAAATGGGTCACGGGGTGTTTAACACGTTTAAAAAGACACATGCTATAGGTGTCTTGAGTATATTGCAAGGGTGTCTAAGACACACTCCAAGCTGGTCTTTGGCACGTTCTATGGATGTCTAAAACACATTCCAAGCGGGTCTTTGACACGTTCTATGGATGTCTAAAACACATTCCAAACGGGTCTTTGGCACGTTCTATGGATGTTTAAAACACACTCCAAGCGAGTCTTTGACACGTTCTATGGATGTCTAAAAGACATTCCAAACGGGTCTTTGACACCTTCTATGGATGTCTAAAACACACTCCAAGCGAGTCTTTGGCACGTTCTATGGAAGTCTAAAAACACACTCCAAGCAGGACTATGACACATTCCGAGGGTGTCTAATACACATTCCACATGTGTATAAGGCGCACCCCAACCGGGTCTATGATACATTCCATTAGTGTCTATGAATATTCCAAAGGTGTCTATGAATATTCCAAGGGTGTCTATGAATATTCCAAGGGTGTCTATGAATATTCCAAGGGTGTCTATGAATATTCCAAGGGTGTCTATGAATATTCCAAGGGTGTCTATGAATATTCCAAGGGTGTCTATGAATGTTCCAAGAGTGTCATAAGAGACATAACAAGCAGGTCTAAGACTCATTCCATGAATGTTTATAGCGCATTCCAAGGGTGTCCAAGACACACAACAAGCAGGTTTAAGACACGTGCCATGGTTCTAAGACACATTCCATAGTTGTCTACAAACAGGTTTAAGATACATTCCATGGTTATAAGACACATGCCATGGTTGTCTAAGAGTATTCCAAAGCGGTATAAGACATAATTTCTCATCCATCATTTTAACACGTTTACGTGTGTGTACACACACAGATGTGAATTTCTTGCCCATCGTTTCAACACATGTACTTGTGTGTACAAACAACAAAGATATGACCTTCTTGTACGTCGTTTTAACACGTCTGCTTGTGTGTGGCCAAATATGTAAACTTCTTGTCCATGGTTTCAACACGTGAAGATTTGTGTACAAACAAAGATGCGAACTTCTTACAGACAGACGGATGGGCGGATGGATGGATAGATCTTGCCCGCGCAGCGCCAAAACCTACACACTCGCCATATGTGCTTCTCACTCACTGTTGAATCCTAATGAACTAACTGACATGAGAATTTACATTACTCATCCTGCGACCGACTGCCCACCGCCGCTCCTTGTTGCTCAATGAGACCTCATCTCCCAAGTGCCCATTTGTTATCGCGCAAGAATCAACAGACCTGACACAGCAGATAGAAGTAGGGCAACCTTGGCGTCCAACAAGTTAACAAACATATGACTTTTCTCGCCTGGCTGGGTAAAAAGGATGCATTTATCATGTGTCTGGTGAATGTCGGTACCTAGGCCGGCAGACGGGCAGATGGAAAATGTTGCGTCCCGGGTTGTTTATGTATACACTTGAGGACTAGTCAGACTTGGCTGGCCATGCGATTGTCTGTTGGCTGCTCTATGTAACCATGGATCAACAGACATCTAGGGGGAGTACAAAGGTAAATAATGGTAGCAAAGACTAATGCGCTTGAGATTTAAACTTCCGTTGACTTCTCATTCAGAAAGCAATGGTAAACTACTGAAAGTAGAATTGTCTAGTACATCAATCTGGGGATGATCGCAACACCCTGCAACATTGTAGGAAAAAGAGAGAGGGAGAGAGAGAGGGGGGGGAGAGAGAGAGAGAGAGAGGGAGAAGGGGAGAGAATGGAGAGGGAGAGAGAGAGGGAGAAGGGGAGAGAATGGAGGAGAGGGAATAGAGTGGAATGAACGAATAAACGAACGAACGAACCAACGATCTTTATTTTCAAAAGGGAACAAATTGGGCACGCAGGCCCGTCTTACATTCGGCCCTTCCAATAATTCATCTGTTATTCATCAATTGTGCATGTTACATTCACATGAGGAAAAAACATTCTCAAATGGACTTTGTAAACATAAACAAAGCATTTTACCATGTTATGAGACAGGCAGACATATGTACACACGCACATTCATAAACACACACGCACTCATACCTGCATAATACATAATTTGCACAAACTCTCAGTTATGAACACACTCCCTGGTATACACTGCATGCATGCACACATACCCACAAAAACACATACACATACATACACGAACATATACACACACATACATACACACATACCGCACACATACAAACACATACATACACACACAAACACACATACATACACACATACGCACACACGCATGTAAATACACATTCATATACATATACACACGCATACGAGAGAGAGAGAGAGAGAGAGAGAGAGAGAGAGAGAGAGAGAGAGAGAGAGAGAGAGAGAGAGAGAGAGAGAGAGAGAGAGAGAGAGAGAGAGAGAGAGAGACCGCACTTGTGATCCACTTAAACGCCGACTTTGCATTACGAAAACAAAAGGAGCACAGATTATATGAGGAAATGTAAACTTGGGGTGATCAATGAAAACAGAATCATTCATCAATTTTTGCGAACTAATATATCATAAAAGGAAACACCTTCTGCTCGCATCCCACAAAAGAAAAAGATACACGAAGCAGCGTGGGTATCACCAGGCAAAATACAGACAACCAAACTGATCATATCTGTATTAACAAAAATTGTACATCATCTCTACCTGACGTAAAGGCTTCTAATGGCGCAGATGATTCATATCACTATCTCCTGGTAAGTACAACTAAGCTGAAACACAACAGATTGCAAACTTGAAAATCAATACCATTTAGGATATCTCAGGGATCAAGAAACTAAGGAACACGCGGCCATTCTCCCTAAATACCAGGTCCTGCGGCAGTCAAAGCCACTTGGACCGAACCATGAATAGAAGTCCTGGGCAAAAAAGAACGTAAACATAAACCACGGATCACGCCAGAAACCCCTAAAGAACAGAAGAAATAAAAACTAAAAGACCGGATTAACAACAGCAAAAGCAGAGCTACTGAAGTTAAAGCCCATGAAAAAAACCCAGAAGCCAATAAAGAAGTTAGGAAGCTGATGCAATGCAATAGTTAGAGCTACAAGAGATGGAAACAGATAGCATAGCCTGGCGCGAGTCGGTTGATGGCCTATACTTCACTGGGGAATAAAAGGCAGAAGAGTATGAAGAATCCTTCATAATGTAGAGTTTATTCCAGCAATTGAACACCCTTTAATGTTCTTCACCGCGTTCGTTGTAGTATCTTGGTTCGTTGTAGCATCATGAGTTTGATACAATTGTTCTTTCCAGCAATCTTTCCTTATAGCAAACACGACTGCTGTACATTATTGATGGAGTTAGATGGTTGTTGTGGTGCACTTTGGGTAAACTAAAACTTTAAGAGAATAGCTTCTCAAATAAACAATGTATGTACAGTCAAACTTTCTAATATATTTACTGTTTCATCCTTATTTAAAGTTGCAGTCGAGCGACTATATATTCTGTAGCACATCTTAAATCCGAATTTTTTATCTTCATTAAGCGTACATAAAGTCCTAGTTATATCTATAATAACATATACTAATTTCTCTTGATTTATTTAGTACTAGCTGACCCGGCCCGGCTTCGCCCAGTCCCTGGTGGGGAGCATCTCATTTAATTCATATAAGTAGTCATATAAGTTCTCGTTCCCGTTACCGACTGTCTGTCTGTCTGTCTGTCTGTCTGTCTGATCCGGCCCGGCTTCGCCCATCCCCTGATGGCGAGCATCTCATTTAATTCATATAAGTAGTCATATAAGTTCCCGTTCCCGACTGTCTGTCTGTCTGTCTGTCTGTCTGTCCGTCCCTCCCTCTCTGTCTGTCTGTCTGTCTGTCTGTCTGCCTGTCTGTCTAATCATTTATTGGTTGCAGTTAGAACAACCTTAGATAAACGAAGACCAACTTACAAAAAGCATTAGAAAGAGCACTTGAAAGATCTTTACATCTTCCCCCAACAATTAACTTGGGTAAATGGAGCGGCGGCAGCAGCATCAGCAGAAGAAGGAAAAGGAGGAGTAGACAACTGCAGCGAAAAGGTGGGTCTGTCTATCTATCTGACCCGGCGTGGCTTCGCCCAGCTCCTGGCGGGTAGCGTCTCATTAAATTCATACAACAAAAAAAGTAACTTAAAAGAATGTCCTTCCACACACCATCCATTATTTTTAATGAAAACTCTTTCTAATCACCTGCATGACTACAGTAACTTCTTAAGCAAAAAAAGATGAGTTACAATGTTATGCATTGTGCATTATTTTTATGAAAACTTTGAAAATGCCTTACAGATTGTATCATTATTTATTATAACTCATATGCCGGTACATAACTATGGACAAAGAGTTTATAAATCTTTGAAAACGATGCCACAATATGACTATAAGTTATACAGAAAAGTTATGCCCCTTGAAATAACTTTTACAGAGTTAGGTCCCCTGAGATATATGAAATTATAATGAAAAATGAAAAATGAAATAATACTGAGTAAGCAGGCGATTTCACACTAAAAAAATATCACAGTTGGCAGCTCTGGAATGAAAGGAAGGCGTGTAGAAAATTTCATCTCAATCGGATGGACCGTTCGCGAACGCATACAGGACATACATAAATACGGAGATTGCCTTTTATATATAAGATTTACATTACACTTAATTCTTCCTCACCGTCTTCGCTCCTCTTTCGAGGGAACTGCATCACTTCTAGTCATTACACTCCATGGTCAGTGTGTCCGACTTCCGCACGCATGTGTGTCAGGTGTACTGCCTCTAGACCAGTGGTTCTCAATCGATGGGGAGCTCCCCACCCCCACCCTTGGGGGGATGGGGCAAGGGGTTAAGGTTTCCAGAGGGTAATGGGGGAATTAAGACCACAGCTACAGATTGGCAGACTCAAACTGGTTTCAGGACCACATAAAACGCGATCGTCCTCCTTTCTTGAATTATGTGTGAGCGCGCATGTGTGTATGTGTGCATGTGTATGTGTGTGTAAAGGAAGGGGGGGGGGGATATGACATTGTGGAAAAGGTGGGGGAGGGGGAATGTCATTCTGAACATATGATGAAAGGGTGCATGGGCCAAAAAAGGTTGAGAATCACTGCTCTAGACAGATTGATTACATATAATTTAACGGGCTCTATCTAGCCTTGACATTGAATTCAATTCATTTGGCGTTCCGTGTTCGTCGTCTTCATTATTATTAGTTGTTGACTGAGCGGCTGGCCGAGTGGCTAGAACGCTAGGCTCTCCTTCGGGAGACCCGGGTTCGATCCCTCGGTAAGGTGTGGGATTTTTTTCTGTCGCGGGCAAAAAGAAAATCCTAACCTGCACAGTTCGCGGCGACTGCACTAGCCAGGCGGCCTTAATTCCTCAGGCTCAAAGACCCCTCTGCCATACACCGCAAGGTACTATATTGACAGTAAATGACAGTTGACTGACGTAGTATACTCACTTGAAGAGGACATGTGAGTAAACATTGTGTTGTGATCGCATAGGTTTATATTGCAGGATCCGTGACATAGATGTGGCACTATCTGTAAGGCAAGAGCTTCAACCATACACAGTACGTCAGTGAAACGTGAAGCGGGGAGGGTGTAATGGTGTGTTTATGTGTGTGTGTGTGTGTGTGCGTGCGCGCGTGCTCACCCGTTCCTGGAGAAGTGGTCAAGCCGTCTGGCTCGCGTTCCGAAGGTTGAGGGTTCGCTTTCAGACTGCGTCGTTCAGACGAGCGCAATCTATCTCTTCCCCCCCCCCCCCCCACACTTTTTAAAAATAGATTCTTGGCTTCTTGGGGAGAGGAGGGTATCGCTGGAGCTGCGGAGTTCGTGCTCTCTGCAATGGGTTACAACCCCGCGCAAAGAAGTCGATCATCCCGTTTTGACACTTGTAAAGTACAACTGGATACGGAGATGTTTGTGTCACAACTTTCCGACAAAAGATAACAAGGTGGTGTCAGTCAGCAGCTGAACCTTGACCTCGCCTTGTGGCGATTGGATATAAGATGCTAGCTTCATATTTTAGTACAGCAATGGGCACTCGGTGGGTGACATCATACCGCCGGTCGCTTTTACCTTCCAGACTACTTCTTGGCACTCAATTTAGGCTTGGTCGACCTGGGAGCCCATAACTATTATTTTTAAATACCCGCCTCAAGAGGGATTCAAACACATGATCATCGAACTGACCGTTAAGCGTAGTAGCCACTTTCACGTGCTTTACGTAAAGTAACGTTTGATAAGAATTACTAGATTTACAAGAACAGAGTTACTACAATATACTTCATGTAAGTTAGACGTTTGCCAGGCCAGAATATGTCTGATAATTCACTTGAGGAAACTCAAAGACACACACCAAGAGAGTAAAACGTTATTACAAGATATTTATCCTCGTTTACTTCAGTCCCCCCCCCCCCCCCCCGCCCCCATATATCCCTTATAGGACACTGCAGTCAACAGCATTTTTCAGCTGCTGTTGATGTACTAAGCAAGATTACGCTCAGTAGTTTGCCAATGCTGTCTGATCGACCGGCTTAATACCCCTAAGTTATCAACGCAGCCAGAACCACTGCTGATTCTCGCGCAGGTTACGTTACTCACGAGAATATACGGGATTACGGAGAAAGACGTTAACTCCTAGGCTGGGAGACCTGCACTTTAGGGGTAAGATATTTATATTATACTAGCTGACCCGGCCCGGCTTCGCCCAGTCCCTGGTGGGGAGCATCTCATTTAATTCATATAAGTAGTCATATAAGTTCTCGTTCCCGTTACCGACTGTCTGTCTGTCTGTCTGTCTGTCTGTCTGTCTGTCTGTCTGTCTGTCTGTCTGTCTGTCTGACCCGGCCCGGCATTGCCCAGCTCCTGATGTGGAGCATCTCATTTAATTCATATAAGTAGTCATATAAGTTCCCGTTCCCGTTACCGACTATCTGTCTGTCTGTCTGTCTGTCTGTCTGTCTGTCTGTCTGTCTGTCTGTCTGTCTGTCTATCTGTCTGCCTGACCCTGTCCGGCTTCGCCCAGTCCCTGGTGGGGAGCATCTCATTTAATTCACATAAGTAGTCATATAAGTTCTCATTAAATTCATACAACAAAAAAAGTAACTTAAAAGAATGTCCTTCCAGACACCATCCATTATTTTTAATGAAAACGCTTG
Source organism: Cepaea nemoralis (assembly GCA_014155875.1). Taxonomy (NCBI): domain Eukaryota; kingdom Metazoa; phylum Mollusca; class Gastropoda; order Stylommatophora; family Helicidae; genus Cepaea; species Cepaea nemoralis. The sequence goes on from JACEFZ010016089.1 coordinate 35,790, forward strand.
CTAATCACCTGCATGACTACAGTAACTTCTTAAGCAAATAAAGATGAGTTACAATGTTATGCATTGTGCATTATTTTTATGAAAACTTTGAAAATGCCTTACAGTTTGTATCATTATTTATTATAACTCATATGCCGGTACATAACTATGGACACAGAGTTTATAAATCTTTGAAAACGATGCCACAATATGACTATAAGTTATACAGAAAAGTTATGCCCCTTGAAATAACTTTTACGGAGTTAGGTCCCCTGAAATATATACAATTATAATGAAAAATGAAAAATGAAATAATACTGAGTAAGCAGGCGATTTCACACTAAAAAACTATGACAGTTGACAGCTCTGGACTGAAAGGAAGGCGTGTAGAAAATTTCATCTCAATCGGATGGGCCGTTCGCGAGCGCACAAAGGACATACATAGATACATAGATACAGACATACGCTCCTTATTTATATATAAGACTAGACGATCCGGCCCGGCATCGCTTAGACTCTAGCGGGGAGCGTCTCATTTAATTCATACAAGTAGTTATATACATTCAAATACATTTCTCTAAGTGCATAGAGTACGCGTTCGACCCCTGCTCCCGTCCCCATTGCTCGTCTGTTTCTGATGCTCCCGTTCCCGTTGCTGGTCTATTTCTGAAGCTCGTAATGCCGTTTTCTTTCGTGTAAAAATTAAAAATTGATGTTAAACTAACTAACTATTTCAGCTGGATCCGCGGGAGTGAGAACAACAACTGTACAACATTTCATCTCAATCGGATGGACCGTTCAGGAACGCGCAAAGGACACACATACAAAGAAACATTCTCTTTTATATATATAAGTAGATATAGTAGAAAAAATAAAGTAGATTGTTCCCTTTCCCTCTACAAATCCACAGTGTTCATAACTAATTTCTGGTTTAATCAGAGAGTGAGTTCCCTTGGAGCAAGATGGCGGGCATTTCTTCGTCTGTTTCTGAAGCTCGTAATGCCTTTTTCTTTCGTGCTTGAGGAAAAATTGTTGATTTTAAACTAACTATTTACGTTGGATCCGCGGGAGTGAGAACAACATCTGCAGAAAATTTCATCTCAATCGGATGGACCGTTCGGGAACACATAAAGAACACACAAACATTCTCTTTTATATATTATATTATATTATATTATATTATATTATATTATATTATATTTAGGTACTGTATATATATATATATATATATATATATATATATATATATATATATATATATATATATATATATATATATATATATATATATATAAAATACTATATTTATATAAAATATATTATATTTTGATACTTATATTTTAGGTACGTATTAGTATTATCATTTACATTATTCACTCCTGCGAATGTTGTACAGGGAATGTTGTACCTTCGCAGGAGAATAGATTCACAGACGCACATTTACACAAGCTTCGGAGAACAACCAGGCTGCAAATTAGGACATGCCTGTGTGCCGCGATGTTAAACACCCATTACCCTCCCTGTGTTGCCAATGTTAATGACACTGGTGTGGAACTGCTAGAAGCCGAGGCAGCGTTAATGACACCCACTAATGCCTTGTCGAAGTCTGGTAAACGAAGAAGAGCGGCGATGAAACCCTCGTGGCGGGGTAAACAGTCAGTATATCAAGCAGCAGAAGCCAGACGGAGGCACGGCCAGGAGACAAGCTGAGGTCGTCTGTGAGAACTGTGGTTTATTTATGAGTGGTTGAGGGGAGCAATGTGACTGTTTGAGTTCAAAACATAAAAGATGTGGGTGTGTTAGTTTTATGGAATAAACAATATATTACTGGGGGAAAGGAGGATGATGGGTGGATGAATGGACAGACAGACAGACAGACGTAACTAGGTAGGTAAGTAGCTAGATAGTAGGTAAGTAGCATGCAGGCAGATAGGTAGGTAGGTAGGTAGGTATACAGCAGGCAAGTAGGTAGGTAGGTAGGCAGGCAGGCAGATATATTAGACGGTGGCATGAAAGGGTGGATACATAGATACGTGCACAGCTGGACGAAAAGACAGACATACCGTCTGACGAACAGACAGATAAAGTGGAAGAGTGATGCACGGAAACGGACATTTTCATAAACCCAGACAAAGCAGCCGTAGTACGGTGTTCATTGAACAACAGAATTGACAAGGAGGAACTACAAGATATCACAACAAACGATAGTGCCCTCAACAGAGAGAACAAACTCACGTACCCTGGAATAACCTTCCAGAGAGGGTCCGTCTTTTTAGCCTTATGTATGGGAGATAGTGGCAAGGGCACAGACGGGAATGTATGCTCAGTAAGTGATGACAGTGGCCAACATAGGCAAAGAATATTTTACACACCACGATTATTTCCATGACTGAATATGGTCCGGGACTATTCACAATATCTCGAAGCCAGCTGAGGAAGCTGAAACGCATACCAAATAAAGACAGTCTTTCTGGTTTGTATGCCTATTATGTGTATGTCGAATATACTCGCATTGCCATCAACATACGACAGGTACAGGGTACTGTATCATTCCCGCGGGGGTTGTGTCCCAGAGCTTGTATACCCCTGCCCAGACTCAGAAACAAGCGGGATGGACATTCACGTCTGCTGAGATGTATGTAGCCAGGGTGTGAGTCAGCACAACACATACCAACTGGCAGGAATTATATTTAAAAACAAAAGCGCTTATCACTATATACCAAATGCACCTTAAGATATGTAAAGGGCCTTCATTTTATTTATTTATTTATTATTGGCTATCTACAGGTCATTATTTAACACACAAAAGAACTGACCGGAAGTTAGCCTAGCCTAGCCTGGTGATGTTTCCTCAAGTTGTTAAGTCCTTCCCTGAAACCAGACTCCCGTCCATTGCCCAGAGGGAGATATCTCTTCCTTAACCACGCACATAATGAATGTAATCTGCTCGACAAGTTCAGCTGTAACAGAAGCCCCTAATCAGCTTTCTACAACCACTCCATTGCTGCTATGTTCATAGTCAAATGACAGACCGGAATCTTCAAGTAATTACGTGCCATGTTTACTCCAGCCTTGCCATTTATCCCTCCTCTCTTCCGTCGCTACATTACCGGACAATGGTCAACGAACTGCACATTTCTAGATATGCTGTGTCCCTTGACTGTCATTCTCCCACTCAACCAGTCCCAAATCAATAGATGTACACGAATCAACTCTTAGCACAACACAAGCCATTCCCCATGGCGGGAAATTCGACTCCCTAACACTGGAAGCCATAGGGTATGCAAATGTTTTTGGAATATAATAAGCAAGTTTTCTGGACAGCTGTAATACAAGAAACAGACATACGCGTCTCGTGATTTATTTGGTTGTTTCGGGATTTGAGATTTAAATATTGAGCACAACCCACTACTGGCAACGCTGATCGTATTCTGGTATGAACCTAAGGCCTATCCACGTCAATGTGGAAGCACTAGACTCGAGTTTCACTCTCGTTTGAGCTCGTCAGTAGTGCATATCCTTGACCGGATCCGGAAACAGACCACGGATCACTGGCGTGTGAAGCGGACGTGTAACCACGCGGCACACGCTGGACACGGCCAAATTATCATAACAGAATATTACAACGTCACCCATCGTAGGCCTTCTCACTGGCAAGGCACACCAGGCCGCCCAAATTCCAGCGAGCAGTAATCAAATTGATTTATTTGGTTGTTTCGGGATTTGAGATTTAAATATTGAGCATAAACCACTACTGGCAACGCTGATCGTATTCCGGTATGAACCTAAGTCTCTTTACGAAAGAAGAAGTACGAGATACGTCATAAGGGCCTGACTATAAAGAAATCGATAAATCGATGGTTGAACGGACCATTCTTCTCAAGAATTTGAATTGGAATTGGAAAGCTATTTAGAATGCAATAATTGTTATTTATCTGTCAACAGCAGATATGGCCGTAAATACATTTGCAAAGTCAAAATAGTACACAGAGATGTCAGTGGATATCGAACTGAGATCGAAATTTAAAAAAAAGTAACTATGGACTATGTGATTAATGAGCTGGACACAAATGACATTTATAAACCACGTTTCGAAGCTTCAGTGAACCAAAATCCCACACGAGAACATATCGGAAATCCCAGAGTTGTCATATGGCGTACCCCGTTACACTGTAACATACCTGGAAACAAAGAGGCTTTGGTCACGCTATGAGAAGAAATAAATTGGAGAACTTGGTGACAACTGGCAAGATTGAGAACAAACGAACAAGAGGAAGGCAGAGAAGTAAATACCTGGATGGCTTGACCACTTGGTATGGTCGAGACAAGAACACTGAGCTGATCCACAACTTTGATGATCGAGTGGGATGGCGAGACATGGCCGCCCACGCTTACCAACATGGCACATGATGATGATGATGACGGTGACGATGATGATGATGATGATGATGATGATGATGATGATGATGATGATGATGATGATAAGAAAGAAACAGTGTTGAGCAGCGAGACGAGAGAACTCGACTGGAAATGTCGGCGGCAGAAGAGCAGGGACAAGCAGAGACAAACTATGCTTTCTGGTTTAAGACGGTGGCGTGGAAATAAACAGCAGAAATGATTCAGACAATCAAAGACTCAGATCTGTGGTCAGACATGAACGCTTATGTCACACTTCTAGCGCACTCAATGATGATGATTACTGTACCAAACACTGTAATGGATCATCCCTACATGTCGTACACGTTTCTAGAGGTGCAGATTACATTCGTATTAGACAGACAGACAGACAGACAGACAGACAGACAGACAGACAGACAGACAGACAGAGCAGGCGAAACCGTTGACTCCAGTTGAAAGCTTTTTCTCTCTATCTCTTTACATCTCTCTCTCTCTCTCTCTCTCTCTCTCTCTCTCTCTCTCTCTCTCTCTCTCTCTCTCTCTCTCTCTCTCTCTGTATCTCCATCTTTCTCACTTTCTCTTTCTCTGTCTGTGAGTCTCCGACTTTCTCTATCTCTTTCTCTCTATCTACCCTTCCTCTTTACCCCCAACGCTTAACGACAAAGGCGGACAACCAGCCAGCGTCCAGGTTTTGATAAATAATAGATAGGCGGATAATCATCTGGTGAGCTCTACCGCGGAGGCAGCTCATTCTCCAGGATCGTTACTTCCAGTCTCAGTGCTGGCGCTGAGTGGGTCAACTCCCAGGCTCGACAATGTCCTGCTGAAGTCTTGTGTGTCGCCTTCGCTGTAGACCGACGCAATGCAACAAGCGTACTTTCTGTATGGAGGAGAAGGCAGAGAAGAAGAAGAAGAAGAAGAAGAAGAAGAAGAAGAAGAAGAAGAAGAAGAAGAAGAAGAAGAAGAAGAAGAAGAAGAAGAAGAAGAAGACTACAAACATGGATAGACACTAGGATACAGATGTATATAGCACATGGCAAATCATGTGAATGACCCAACGATTCTGAGCTAGCTGATGCTTTTTTGTACGATTCTATCAGATGGAGCCAATTACAGAGTGGATTTAAACCCGCGACCCTGGACACATGCAATCAGAATCAAGAAGATTAAGAAAGGAGGATAAACAGACAGACAGTCGGGTAGGCAGGCAGGCAGGCAGGCAGGCAGGCAGGCAGGCAGGCAGGCAGGCAGGCCGGCCAGACAGACAGATGAACGGACGGACGGGCAAAGAGAGAGAGAGAGAGAGAGAGAGAGAGAGACAGAGAGACAGAGAGAGAGACAGAGAGAGAGACAGAGAGAGAGAGAGGATTTACTTCGACAACTTTAGACCAGCACTTCCGGCAGCAAAGAAAGAACAAATCAGAGCGCCGGGTGCCACCATTACATGTGTGTACTCGTCATCAAACGTTGCTCACACGTGACACCAGCATACGCCTGCATGTTACGTGCCGAGGGTTCTCGCTAGCGCACACGTTGCTCTCCACCCACGCAGGTGTGCGGGTCTACAAACACGTGCATGTTTATGTGCACTCACATGTCAGATGCAGCGCGTGTTGGTTGGCGTGTTGCTGGTTATTTGAAAGTATTGATGAGCAGACAGGTACCGAGTAAAACATGAGGGTCGATATGAAATATATTTTACAAGTGATTGCATCACAATTAAAATAAAATAAAAATAACCTTATATATTGTAGGCGTGGTAACAAAACGATTGGTGCGTTAGTAGAGGGGGGGGGGGAGAGGGGAAGAGAAACGAACAAACAGGACAGACAGACAGCACAGGGAGACAGACAAGCAGACAGAGACAGACAGTGAACAAGACAGACATAAATACAGACCGGTAGGCAGCCAAAACTATATACAGACAGACAGACAGACCAACCCACCGACAGACAGATGGATAGATGGATTAGATGGATGGGTTGATGGATGGATAGATGGATAAATGAATGGATAGACGAATGGACAAACAGGGTATCCGATTATGCCGAATATTGAATTCCCAACGCCACTACTGAACATCCCATATATTGACAAGGAGACAGACAGAAACATCCCCAAAGACCTGGACAACATCCGACAACTTTAAGACTGTAACATTGTTCCGTAAATGCAGTGTTAAATATTCATCACCGACAGCATTCCCTACAACCCGACGTTAGTTCAGTGATATCCAGATTCGCATAGGGCTCACATGGGGCGAGGCTGGGGGAAGTCTGGATACTAAAGATGACTTGGACAATACTTGTGTCGTCACGGCTCGTTTAAAGGTAACGTGTGACAGATGCGGTATTGGGGTTGTGAACGCGCTTAATAATTACCCGACACACCAAGTATTTGAAATGAGTCGCAGACGAAATTAGAATCATGGCCTTGATTTCGATAGTACATGGTGTATTTTTAATGACTGTGGGTTTTTGAAAATACTGCCGTTCCAAGTTTTGTATTTACCTTTTATGTTGCATGAGTACACATAGAGTAAATACAGAACTTGGAACGGAAATATTTTTAAACACCCTACAGTCATTAAAAATACAGCCTATATTTGCGTCAGACGTTCAGAAAACAAAAGCGGACTGTTGAAAGTATACATTGTCTCGTAAATAATAAACAGTCAACATATGCTGGGGTTAATTGCAACGCCCTCTAAAATACATGCAACTAACTTTATCCATTGTACCACCAAGATTCCACTAACCATTATACCACCAAGACGCCGTTACCCAAGACGCCGTTAACCATTATATCATCAAGACTCCACTAACTATTATACTACCAAGACTCTGCTACCCATTGTACCACCAAGATTCCACTAACCATTATACCACCAATATTCTTACCATTATACCACCTAGACTCCACTAAGCACTAAACCACCACGACTCCACTAACCACCAAGACTCCACTAACCACCAAGACTCCACTAACCACCAAGACTCCACTAAACACCAAGACTCCACTAACCACCAAGACTTCACTAACCACCAAGATTCCACTAACCACCAAGACTCCACTAACCACCAAGATTCCACTAACCACCAAGACTCCACGAACCACCAAGATTCCACTAACCACCAAGATTCCACTAACCACCAAGACTCCACTAACCACCAAGATTCCACTAACCACCAAGACTCCACTAACCACCAAGACTCCACTAACCACCAAGATTCCATTAACCACTTGAGTCTATGATTAATTAAGGCCGCCTGGCTAGTGCAGTCACCATGAACTGTGCAGGTTAGAGATTTCTGTTTGCCCCCCACAGAAAGAAAAAAAAACACACCTTACCGAAGATTCGAACCCGGGTCTCCCGAAGGAGAATCCGACATTCTAGCCACTCGACCAGCCGCTCCTCAGTATAAAAAACATCAGAATAAAAAAAATAACATATTCTCAAACACCCAAGACAACAAAGATTAAGTCATATAGCAAACTGACAAACTGGCAACAGTTTACAAAGAAGTAACAAGCAACATCACTAGACAAACAAAGACATTACAAGAGAACCATACATACAAAGCCAAGCCTACACCTTTAGGCAAGATATCCACACAACGAAGACATCCACACAACAAAGACATCACAAGAGAACCATACATACAAAGCCAAGCCTACGCCTTTCAGCAAGACATCCAAACAACGAAGACATCCACACAACAAAGACATCACAACCATACATACAAAATCAAACCTACGCGTTTCAGCAAGACATGCAAACAACCAAGAACCAATACGCACCTATAGAGGTAATCCACGGCTCCAATGAAGACAGCATGGATGGTACCGCTAACCGTGAGTCTGGTGAAAGTCCCGTTACTGTAGGGAGTCCTGAAGATCTCTGTCTGGTAGATGCTGCCTGGTTTAATAATCCGGCTACTGCTACTGCCAGATGACCTTAAGTACGCCACTGTTGTCATCATTGTGCTCTGGGTGGGCGCCAGCGTTGATGTCACATTTTCGAACACGGGTTCGGAGGCGACCACCAGGCAGAGGAGCAAGTGTAGGGGAGGCCATAAGCACAGGTAGGTTTTTTGTGGGAGGGCCATTCTTCTTTCTAGGACACCATTATGTTTACCTGAAATGACACGGTCGGTGACAGTAAGCATATGGCGTGATCAAATTATTATATATAACCTGATGTCAATAACCAGATGACAATAATCTGATGTCAATAATAAGATGAGAATAATCTGATGTCAATAATAAGATGAGAATAATTAGATGACAATTAAAAAAAAATTATAATAATTAGGCGATAGTAATCAAATGACAATAATCTTATGTCAATAATCAGATGAAAATAATCAAATGACAATAATCTAATTACAGTGATAAATTGGCAATAATCACACGACAATAATCAGATGATAGTGATAAATTCACAATAGGCAGATGACAATAATCAGATAACAATAAACAGAGACAACAAAATCAAATGACGAAGATCAAATGGTAGAGAAAATACTGTAGAAGGCAACTGTCAAAGGGCAATGATCAAAGGGTAACAATCAGGCGACACTAAACGGAAATATGAATTCTAATATAAAAACACAATATACATAGCACCGCCCCTGTAGGCTGGTACATACATAGCACCGCCCCTGTAGGCTGGTACATACATAGCACCGCCCCTGTAGGCTGGTACATACATAGCACCGCCCCTGTAGGCTGGTACATACATAGCACCGCCCCTGTAGGCTGGTACATACATAGCACCGCCCCTGTAGGCTGGTACATACATAGCACCGCCCCTGTAGGCTGGTACATACATAGCACCGCCCCTGTAGGCTGGTACATACATAGCACCTCCCCTGTAGGCTGGTACATACATAGCACCGCCCCTGTAGGCTGGTACATACATAGCACCGCCCCTGTAGGCTGGTACATACATAGCACCGCCCCTGTAGGCTGGTACATACATAGCACCGCCCCTGTAGGCTGGTACATACATAGCACCTCCCCTGTAGGCTGGTACATACATAGCACCGCCCCTGTAGGCTGGTACATACATAGCACCGCCCCTGTAGGCTGGTACATACATAGCACCGCCCCTGTAGGCTGGTACATACACGTACCTTCTTTACATACATAATATGGTTTTCTCGCTGTTATCATTTTATTATTGAGTGAGTGGATGAGTGAGTGAGTGAGGTGAGCAGTCAGGCAAGCAAGCATGTAAGTTGGCCTTAACACGCATGTGGCGTATGGTATAGGATGTATTTTTAATGACTGTGCAGCGTTTGAAAATGTTGCCGGTCCAAGTTTTTGTATTCACCCTCTGTAAAGTTAATGCAACAGAATAGGTACATACAAAACTTGGACCGGCAATGTTTTCAAACACTGCACAGTCATTAAAATACACACTACACAAAACACATTTTAACAGACCGTTCGGCACTCGGTGGGAGATGTGATATTATCGCGTCAATGGCCTTTATTTTCCAAAACATTTCCTGGTGTCAATTTTACGCTGGGTCGAAATGGGAGCACAGATAATTTTTTTCTCCTTAAATTCGAACCCGCCCATTATCACCTGGCTCTCAGTCTACGCTAACACAAGAGAGAGAGAGAGAGAGAGAGAGAGAGAGAGAGAGAGAGAGAGAGAGAGAGAGAGAGTGCGCGCGCGTGTGCGCTAGTGTGCGTGTGTGTGTAGATGTCTGTGTAAGTATTATGAATGATAGTATGTAGGTGTGTAGGTATTACGTAGGTATATACGTATGTGCCAACTAACCAACCAACATACATACACAAAAACATACTGACGCACGTACGAAGATACGTATGTTCGGACGCGCACACATACGTATTAAAGAAGGAAGGAATGTGTTATTTCGCCGTCAATGTTGGGCACGGAAACCTGCTATTATTTATCAAATTAAACCAAAGTTGCTACCCTTTAGAAACCACACCTGCTACTCATGACCAAGCAAAACCTATAACACCTTACCAAACAAATCCACACCTGATCTTTTTAACTAAACCAAGCCCATTACTTGTATCAAACCAACTGAATAAAACATGTTACTCCTTACTAAATAAACTAAACTAAACATGTTATTACTTATCAAATCAAATCAATTCTGCTAATTTTTACAGCACCAAACAACACCATTTACTCCTGACCTATCCACGGGAAATCTGTTACTCATTACAAAACTACACTTCGTAACAGTCTGTTACTCCTTACGAAACTAAACATCGTAACAGCTTGACTATAATTAGAACAGGTGTATACTTTATTGGTAGTAATATTTGAAGGTAAAACTGAATTTCACAAGTATTGTGCGCAGCCGTGACTCACAAATACAGGTACCGCAATTACTGGCAATGAAGCCAAAACACTGCAACAAAGCTCTTTATGTTCGTGACTAATCCAGATATTTTACAATGTGAAATAAATGTTACAAATTCGGTGCTTTGAACGAATTCAAAGGATCCCAAATTCCGAAGATAAAATATTATAAATATGCGAACGATTGCTGAACTCGGTTACTCGAATGGCAGTTGCTGTGTTAACATACCAGTGCCCTGACGTCATCTATATCTATCCACATTTTCACAGTGTTTGTAATTTCCTTAAGGGGCATTATAGGTCGGTCAAGGAAACAAATAGCAACATTACTTTATGAATATAATGCCAAATCGTAAGTGAAAGAGAAGATATAGAGTTATTTAAAACAAAAGTGCGCACTATACTCGAGATTTTACCAAACCTAAACGGTTACACTTGACCAAACGAATTTCTCCTTTCCAAATAAAATCAGAAATGTTACTCATTACCAAAATAATCCAAACTTATTTCTCCTTACATAACTAAACTAAACCTGTTACTCCTTCCTTATCAATCATACATGTTACTACTTACCTAACTAACCCAAACCCATTACTCCCAAACTAACTATACAAACCTTGTTACTCCTTACGTAACTAAACAGTATATGTTAGTCCTTAATAAACTACATCTGTTACTTCTTTCAAACAAATTCAAACATGTTAGTACTTAACTAACTAAACCATTCTGCTACTCCTTATCAAACCAAACCAGCGACTCTTTGTCAAACTAAACCAAACAAGCTACTCCTTACCAAACCAAATCAAAACTGTTACTCCTTATCAAACCAAACCAAAACTGTTATACCTTATCAAACCAAACAAGCTACTCTTTACCAAACCAACCTGTACTCCTTAGCAAACCAAACCAAACCTAATATGTTACTCCTTATCTAACAAACCAAACCAAACTGCCTACTCTCGTAACAAAAGCTAACAGCCATCACCGGATGTGGTCCCGTCTCCACTTCTGACAACGGCAGATTCCCGCAGTTTCCAGTTGCAGAAATTAAGCACTGTTCTGGTTTAACGACTATCTGTAAGCCGATTAGACATCTAAATCGGTAGTTGCGAAGCCCCTTCAGCGCTGTCTACCGAAGCCCCGACTTCGGTATTCTTCCGGCTTAATCTGTTAAATCTTGCCGAATCTGGAGAGAATCCTGGTCGGTCTAAGATTACTGGGCGGAAACGTGCTGTTGACTTGTCTTAGAGGAGATATTTTTTGTTGTGATCATGAACTCTGAATCTACTAGACGCTGTTTGTTGTATGTTGGTGTTGGATTTGGTACTGTATGTCTTCGGTGTTGAATGTTAGAAATATTGTTGTATCCGACTGCATTGTAGGAAGAGGAAAATAACAGTCATGTCCATGAACTTGTTTATGTCTGTTATAAGAGACTGTTGTGTCACGTTGTTTTGAAGGACGGTGTAACTGTTACAAGAGACAGTTGTGTCACGCTGTTTTGTTGGAGAAATACATCAGCAACCAAGTCCTTGAAATTGTGTTTGTCTATTACAAGAGACAACCGTGTCACGCTGTTTTGTAGGACAGTATAACTGTTACAAGAGACAGTTGTGTCACGCTGTTTTGTAGGATGGTAAAACTGTTACACGAGACATTTGTGTCACGCTGTTTTGTAGGACAGTATAACTGTTACAAGAGACAGTTGTGTCACGCTGTTTTGTAGGACGGTATAACTGTTACAAGAGACAGTTGTGTCACGCTGTTTTGTAGGACGGTATAACTGTTACATGAGACAGTTGTGTCACGCTGTTTTGTAGGACAGTATAACTGTTACAAGAGACAGTTGTGTCACGCTGTGTTGTAGGACGGTGTAACTGTTACAAGAGACAGTTGTGTCACGCTGTTTTGTAGGACGGTGTAACTGTTACAAGAGACAGTTGTGTCACGCTGTTTTGTTGGAGAAATAAATCAGCAACCAAATCCTTGAAATTGTGTTTGTCTATTACAAGAGACAACCGTGTCACGCTGTTTTGTAGGACAGTATAACTGTTACACGAGACAGTTGTGTCACGCTGTTTTGTAGGACAGTATAACTGTTACAAGAGACAGTTGTGTCACGCTGTTTTGTAGGACGGTAAAACTGTTACACGAGACAGTTGTGTCACGCTGTTTTGTAGGACAGTATAACTGTTACATGAGACAGTTGTGTCACGCTGTTTTGTAGGACGGTGTAACTGTTACATGAGACAGTTGTGTCACGCTGTTTTGTAGGACAGTATAACTGTTACATGAGACAGTTGTGTCACGCTGTTTTGTAGGACGGTGTAACTGTTACAAGAGACAGTTGTGTCACGCTGTTTTGTAGGACGGTGTAACTGTTACAAGAGACAGTTGTGTCACGCTGTTTTGTAGGACAGTATAACTGTTACAAGAGACAGTTGTGAGACGCTGTTTTGTAGGACGGTATAACTGTTACAAGAGACAGATGTGTCACGCTGTTTTGTAGGACGGTATAACTGTTATAAGAGACAGTTGTGTCACGCTGTTTTGTAGGACGGTATAACTGTTACATGAGGCAGTTGTGTCACGCTGTTTTGTAGGACGGTGTAACTGTTACAAGAGACAGTTGTGTCACGCTGTTTTGTAGGACGGTATAACTGATACAAGAGACAGTTGTGTCACGCTGTTTTGTAGGACAGTATAACTGTTACAAGAGACAGTTGTGTCACGCTGTGTTGTAGGACGGTGTAACTGTTACAAGAGACAGTTGTGTCACGCTGTTTTGTAGGACGGTGTAACTGTTACAAGAGACAGTTGTGTCACGCTGCTTTGTTGGAGAAATAAATCAGCAACCAAATCCTTGAAATTGTGTTTGTCTATTACAAGAGACAACCGTGTCACGCTGTTTTGTAGGACAGTATAACTGTTACAAGAGACAGTTGTGTCACGCTGTTTTGTAGGACGGTAAAACTGTTACATGAGACAGTTGTGTCACGCTGTTTTGTAGGACAGTATGACTGTTACATGAGACAGTTGTGTCACGCTGTTTTGTAGGACGGTGTAACTGTTACAAGAGACAGTTGTGTCACGCTGTTTTGTAGGACGGTGTAACTGTTACAAGAGACAGTTGTGTCACGCTGTTTTGTAGGACAGTATAACTGTTACAAGAGACAGTTGTGAGACGCTGTTTTGTAGGACAGTATAACTGTTACAAGAGACAGTTGTGTCACGTTGTTTTGTAGGACGGTGTAACTGTTACAAGAGACAGTTGTGTCACGCTGTTTTGTTGGAGAAATACATCCGCAACCAAATCCTTGAAATTGTGTTTGTCTATTACAAGAGACAACCGTGTCACGCTGTTTTGTAGGACAGTATAACTGTTACAAGAGACAGTTGTGTCACGCTGTTTTGTAGGACGGTAAAACTGTTACACGAGACAGTTGTGTCACGCTGTTTTGTAGGACGGTATAACTGTTACATGAGACAGTTGTGTCACGCTGTTTTGTAGGACGGTATAACTGTTACAAGAGACAGTTGTGTCACGCTGTTTTGTAGGACGGTATAACTGTTACATGAGACAGTTGTGTCACGCTGTTTTGTAGGACGGTATAACTGTTACATGAGACAGTTGTGTCACGCTGTTTTGTAGGACGGTATAACTGTTACAAGAGACAGCCGTGTCACGCTGTTTTGTAGGACAGTATAACTGTTACAAGAGACAGTTGTGTCACGCTGTTTTGTAGGACGGTAAAACTGTAACAAAAGACAGTTGTGTCATGCTGTTTTGTAGGACGGTAAAACTGTTACAAGAGACAGTTGTGTCACGTTGTTTTGTAGGACGGTGTAACTGTTACAAGAGACAGTTGTGTCACGCTGTTTTGTAGGACGGTGTAACTGTTACAAGAGACAGTTGTGTCACGTTGTTTTGTAGGACGGTAAAACTGTTACAAGAGACAGTTGTGTCACGCTGTTTTGTAGGACGGTGTAACTGTTACAAGAGACAGTTGTGTCACGTTGTTTTGTAGGACGTTACAACTGTTACACGAGACAGTTGTGTCACGTTGTTTTGTAGGACGGTAAAACTGTTACACGAGACAGTTGTGTCACGTTGTTTTGTAGGACGGTATAACTGTTACAAGAGACAGTTGTGTCACATTGTTTTGTAGGACAGTATAACTGTTACAAGAGACAGTTGTGTCACGCTGTTTTGTAGGACAGTATAACTGTTACAAGAGACAGTTGTGTCACGCTGTGTTGTAGGACAGTATAACTGTTACAAGAGACAGTTGTGTCACGCTGTTTTGTAGGACGGTATAACTGTTACATGAGACAGTTGTGTCACGCTGTTTTGTAGGACGGTATAACTGTTACAAGAGACAGTTGTGTCACGCTGTTTTGTAGGACAGTATAACTGTTACAAGAGACAGTTGTGTCACGCTGTTTTGTAGGACGGTATAACTGTTACATGAGACAGTTGTGTCACGCTGTTTTGTAGGACAGTATAACTGTTACAAGAGACAGTTGTGTCACGCTGTTTTGTAGGACGGTATAACTGTTACAAGAGACAGTTGTGTCACGCTGTTTTGTAGGACGGTATAACTATTACATGAGACAGTTGTGTCACGCTGTTTTGTAGGACGGTATAACTGTTACATGAGACAGTTGTGTCACGCTGTTTTGTAGGACGGTATAACTGTTACAAGACATAATTAATTGTCCCCTGTTGTTTTGTAGGGCGGTAAAACTGTTACAAGACATAATTAATTGTCCCCTGTTGTTTTGTATGGCGGTAAAACTGTTACAAGACATAATTAATTGTCCCCTGTTGTTTTGTAGGGCGGTAAAACTGTTACAAGACATAATTAATTGTCCCCTGTTGTTTTGTATGGCGGTAAAACTGTTACAAGACATAATTAATTGTCCCCTGTTGTTTTGTATGGCGGTAAAACTGTTAAAGACATAATTAATTGTCCCCTGTTGTTTTGTAGGGCGGTAAAACTGTTACAAGACATAATTAATTGTCCCCTGTTGTTTTGTAGGGCGGTAAAACTGTTACAAGACATAATTAATTGTCCCCTGTTGTTTGTATGGCGGTAAAAACTGTTAAAGACATAATTAATTGTCCCCTGTTGTTTTGTAGGGCGGTAAAACTGTTACAAAGACATAATTAATTGTCCCTGTTGTTTTGTAGGGCGGTAAAACTGTTACAAGACATAATTATTGTCCCCTGTTGTTTTGTAGGGCGGTAAAACTGTTACAAGACATAATTAATTGTCCCCTGTTGTTTTGTAGGGAGGGTAAAACTGTTACAAGACATAATTAATTGTCCCCTGTTGTTTTGTATGGCGGTAAAACTGTTACAAGACATAATTAATTGTCCCCTGTTGTTTTGTAGGGCGGTAAAACTGTTACAAGACATAATTAATTGTCCCCTGTTGTTTTGTAGGGCGGTAAAAACTGTTACAAGACATAATTAATTGTCCCCTGTTGTTTTGTAGGGCGGTAAAACTGTTACAAGACATAATTAATTGTCCCCTGTTGTTTTGTAGGGCGGTAAAACTGTTACAAGACATAATTAATTGTCCCCTGTTGTTTTGTAGGGCGGTAAAACTGTTACAAGACATAATTAATTGTCCCCTGTTGTTTGTAGGGCGGTAAAACTGTTACAAGACATAATTAATTGTCCCCTGTGTTTTGTAGGGCGGTAAAACTGTTACAAGACATAATTAATTGTCCCCTGCTGTTTTGTAGGGCGGTAAAACTGTTACAAGACATAATTAATTGTCCCCTGTTGTTTTGTAGGGCGGTAAAACTGTTACAAGACATAATTAATTGTCCCCTGTTGTTTTGTAGGGCGGTAAAACTGTTACAAGACATAATTAATTGTCCCCTGTTGTTTTGTAGGGCGGTAAAACTGTTACAAGACATAATTAATTGTCCCCTGTTGTTTTGTAGGGCGGTAAAACTGTTACAAGACATAATTAATTGTCCCCTGTTGTTTTGTAGGGCGGTAAAACTGTTACAAGACATGGTAATGCCCAATGACTTGCAGTTTGTCATCTCCATGTTTTGCTTACGTTGTAAGTCAACAACTACAGTATATGCTCGAAGTTATGTTTGCCTATCACATGCGATTGTTGTTTTGCGCTGTGTTGTAAGAGAAACAAAACAGCAAATAAGTCGTGTGTGTGCTTGCGCGCGCGTATGTGTATTTAATCGGAAGGGTCTTCTTTATCACTGCTCACCCCCGACAATCATTCTTACTGCACACATAGCACCGACCGGCTATTACATTTTTGTTACAAATAAGACAATCTGCAATGACAATATAACAATCATGTCAAGTCCGATCCAGGAAGTAATCCATTAAAGTGCGCACCCGCTGAACCAATGGATGATTGAGTTACGCGTTCTGTCCTGTTTTGTCTCTCCTCTATGGTGTACAGGACAATACGAGATTAGTTTCCGGGTATGTAGTTACTGATATTTTTGATATACGATGTTTAACGCAACTGTACAGGACAATACGAGATTAGTTTCCGGACAGGTAGTTACTGATATTTTTGATACATGATGTTTAACGCAATTGCGCTTAAAGATTCCCGTGCGCTGATGGCGTTGTAGTGGGTTAATTTCACGTATCGGTCAGTTGCGTTTAAACAACCATTTCTCATTCAGAAAGCAATGGCAAACTATTAATTGTAATATTGTCTACAAAGTCAGTATGGGATTGATAACAACATCCCGCAAAGGATATGCAACATATGTTAGATGTTCTTCGCGAAGGCCCGTGTGGTTACTCATGAGGGTCCACATTTCAGACACCTTGGGCTGAACGCTGAAGTGCTACCTCCCACCAGGCAGAGGAGTTTGCATAAGAGTACATGTACTCTACAGTCGGTATACAAACTAGTTTATAGTTGTACATGTTGATATTAGACAATGAATACAAACTAGTTTATGGTTGTACAAGCAGTTACTAGTGTACACACACTAGCTCATCCTGGTACAAAATAAGACAACTACATAAACTAGATCATACAAGTATGAACAGATACAAGACTAAGCGTACACAGACAAGCACATCTGATATACAGTTGTGGACCATAAAAAAACCACGTGATAGCATTTCCACCCGTTTGCTCGCCTTGGACTCACGCGTATTCCATACACCTTCTACTACTAGTAGTAGTTTCTGGCGAGTCAAATGGACTTATCTTTGCCAAATGGACTTATCTTTGCCAAATGGACTTATCTTTGCCAAATGGACTTATCTTTGCGTGTGGATTAGCTTTCCATGTTTCTTTTTTTTTTTTTGCGCTCGCTCGCTTTAAGTCAAGTGTAGTCCAAACACACTACTTGCAGTATTGTTCTACTGAATTTTGCGTGTCGATTAGCTTTCCCTATCAACAGTGTCCCTCGCCATCAGGCGAGCCCACTCCGACTTCAGAGGTAGTTATAATTTACGTCCCCGAGTCAAGGACGACAGGTCAACATTTTAGTCCAGCTGTCTGGTGTAGGGGTTGAACCCCCAACCTCGGCCTCCACACCGGATGTTTAAGAACATGCTTTCTTATCCATTCGGCCATGCTGACCTAGCTTTCCATATTATCAGTGTCCCTCGCCATCAGGATAACCCACTCCGACTTCTGAGGTACTTGTAATTTGTCTCCTCCAGCCAAGGACGATAGGTCAACATTTTAGTCCAACTGACTGTTGCGGGGTTGAGCCCGTTACCCATCAGCGCACGGGAAGTTTAAGAGCGAGCGCTTTTATTCATTCGGCCATACGGACCTCCATTTGATAGCATTCATAGGGAATGCCTTTGGAAATTGTCGAGGCATGGGGTCGCGCAAAAAATCGTGAACTTAATAAAGGAACCATAGTTACGAGAAGTACAGAACTCTCCAGTAGGGGGAAACTAACAGGGGCATCGGAAGTAAGAACAGGGGTTAGTTAGGAATGCCTTATGCCACCTTTGTTGTTCTTACTGAATATATACTGGGTTATGAAGACAACAACAGGCACTGCCAGAAATGGAATTCAGTAGCATTCTCCGACAAAGCAGCTCGATGACCTGGATTTCGCTGATATTGCCCTCCTGACTCACACGCGAAATCCAATTCGGGATAAACTAAACACATTGGGTGGGAGGTCGCAACAATTTGGCTTAGAAACTCGTAGGAGGATGCTTGCTTGCTTGCTTGTGTTCGCTGGCTGTGATCTCCAGCGCGAAGTCCTGTAATGTCGGATGAAGACATCCTGTTGTCCAACATCAGTGTGATGTCATACAGGACCCGAGGTTTGCGTTAGTATCCGTTGTCCCATGTCTGGCTTATTGGTGTGCAGACTGGTGGTTCCTCGCCGTGCAGGCAGACACTCTCCGACTTCGGAGGAATCAGCAATCCTACTGACATTAGCCAGGACCCCTAAGGCACCTGTTGCCCAGGACGCTCGGCGAAGACGCGTCAGTAGGTCTTGGTCAGTATAGAACCCGGCCCTGGTGCCTTGGAAACACCTCTGCGGCTCTCGTAAGAGGATGAAATCATTATTAAAGTACCAGAAGCAAATGATAACCAGAAGCGAAATCTAACTACAAGAGAAGGAATCATACAGCTATCTAGACAGTAATTTAGACAAAGATGAAATCATCTAGACAAAGATGAAGTAATGTAGACAAAGATGGAGTAATATAGACAAAGATGGAGACACATATACATATATCACAATTAAAACTATAAAGGCAAGACAAAGTTTTGTATAGCGTTAGGAACCGGGTAGAAGTCATGCGTCAATAAACTGAGCACAACAGTTAAAACATTCAGTTCTAACGATACATCTGTACCACCGCATGAGTCAGAAACAGGGAGAACAACTAAGAAGATTGAGAATAAGCTACAGACATTCATTCTTTGGTATCTGCGCCCCCCCCCCCCTTTTTTTTCCCTCACCCCCCCCCCCCCCCCCCCCCCAAATAAAATAAAATTGCTATGACCGATAATTCCCCCAATATAACATTCCATATCTCAGTAACCAACTGAGGGAAAATGATGAGATTTCGCATATAACCTTATCGCTATGTCCACCCAACAAAAACATTTTTGTTCTGGAGATTGTACAGCAGATTTCAATGTTTGTTTATATGCGGTATATAATCTACGAGTCAGAGATGAAGTGCACATTATTAAATGTATTACGTCTTCACACGGAAACATTAGCGTTGAATAGTTAATTTCTCGTGGGACATGGGATTGGCCTTATGACAAGAGCCTCGCGTAATGGAACGGGGCATTACTGTAAAACAAGTTCGTCATCGAGAAATCACTAGTTTTTCACCAAAACATCAAAGAAATGTCGCTGCTTTCTTGATTTAAGTTGCTTTTGGACCTATCAAAGACATATTCCTTGGGTGGGGGTAAATGTAAGACGGCAGGAACAATTTCAAAATGATGCAACAGAGTTTTCAAAATAATTGATCGTAAATGAAGGCATTCATTTCTGGACAGACTATAGTTTGGAGGTCATGGAGAGAAATAAATGCCAGCGAATCAACAGACGAAGATAAGTGTGACAGAATATATCTTGGTACAAATAGTTACAATACTGAATGTACCTGCTAGGACATTTTGTTACAAATAGTTACAGGAATAATATAGGGAGGACAAGGTTGAAGCTGCATGAAGATACTTCAGGATAGGACGTGAGCTGGTTGAGGACCTACGTCATAACGGGTGGATACAGGGCGACAGAAGGAGGCAGACGACATCCTGGTACACACAGTTACAATATTAAATGTACACATTATCGCCATCATGTTTCGCCATCTTACGCGATCACCAGAGTCGTGGATCAGCTCCGTGTTCTTGTCTCGACCATACTATGTCGCCACGCCTTCCAGGTATTAACTTCATTGCTTTCCCCATGTCCTTGTCCCCTCAATATTGCCAGTTGTCACCAACTTCTCCGATTTATTTCTTCTCATAACATGTCCAAAAAAAATAAAAAACTGACTGTCCACGTCTAATTTCTCCAATCAGCATACGGTGTTCATTTGTTTCGTGTAGTACTTAGTCAATGGTTTTTCTGTCTGTCCATGGTATTCCGTGCATTTTCCGCAGAAACCACATTTACACAGCCATCAAATATTTTTCATCTTGTCCGCGCTTCACATCCATACAAATGTACACAACTTGCATATTTTATCACAAATAATTACAAGACTGAACAACAGAAACCAGCTAACCCTAGTACGAGCGGTTACCAGCCAGAACGTAAACAAAACTAGTTGATCCTCAGATAACACTCTAACCCAGCACGTATTTACCCTTACCCCAGCAAGTGTTTCCCTAACATACACAACATACACTTTGCACACAACTTTCCCACACCGAAATGACACTGGTGAAGGCATGTTGAAAACATGTTGAAATCAACATGACATCTAGCAGTTTCCCCCGGCCCTCGGTAACCCGTACTCATTGTCTGCAGTATTCACAAGTGTGTGAGCACAGTTCTCACAAACAAGCCCCGACCACATGAGCTGGCATACTGGTGTAGGGGTTCTTAAATTTGCTGCCGCGCGGTGTTATTTTCGTCTTCACGATAACCGTTTTCTTAAAGTGCTGACGTGAGTTTCCTTCGCAGTCATCAAGTCTGAGTGTGGATATTCAGCACACAACACGCAACACATGTGGATAAACAACTCGTCACATTTGGACAATGTGTCTTTACTGGAGAAACAATGTGTCCCCACTGGAGAAACAATGTGTCCCCACTGGAGAAACAATGTGTCCCCACTGGAGAAACAATGTGTCCCCACTGGAGAAACAATGTGTCCCCACTGGAGAAACAATGTGTCCCCACTGGAGAAACAATGTGTCCCCACTGGAGAAACAATGTGTCCCCACTGGAGAAACAATGTGTCCCCACTGGAGAAACAATGTGTCCCCACTGGAGAAACAATGTGTCCCCACTGGAGAAACAATGTGTCCCCACTGGAGAAACAATGTGTCCCCACTGGAGAAACAATGTGTCCCCACTGGACAAACCACGCGTCACACCTGGACAAACCACGCGTCACACCTGGACAAACCATGCGTCACACCTGGACAAACCACGCGTCACACCTGGACAAACCACGCGTCACACCTGGACAAACCACGCGTCACACCTGGACAAACCACGCGTCACACCTGGACAAACCACGCATCACACCTGGACAAACCACGCGTCACACCTGGACAAACCACGCGTCACACCTGGACAAACCACGCGTCACACCTGGACAAACCACGCGTCACACCTGGACAAACCACGTATATGTCTGTGAGCTCAGCACTGTATGATGGGCGTGTATGTGTCTATGAGTTCAGCACTGTATGGTAAGTGTATGTGTTTACGAGCTCATCTATGTAATGGGCGTATGTGTCTATGAATTCAGCACTGTGTGATGGGCATATGTACATATGAGCTCACACTGTATGATCGGCGTATGAGTTTATTAGCTCAGCACTGTATGATCGGCGTATGCGTTTATGAGCTCAGCACTGTGTGATGGGCGTATGCGTTTATTAGCTCAGCACTGTGTGATGGGCGCATGAGTTTATTAGCTCAGCACTGTATGATGGGCGTATGTGCCTATGAGCTCAGCACTGTATGCTGGCCGTATGTACCTATGAGCTCAGCACTGTATGATAGGCGTATGAGTCTATGAGCTCAGCACTGTATGATGGGCGTAAGTGTCTATGAGCTCAGCACTGTATGATGGCTGTATGTGCCTATGAGCTCAGCACTGTATGATAGGCGTATGAGTCTATGAGCTTAGCACTGTATGATGGCTGTATGTGTCTATGAGCTCAGCACTGTATGATGGCCGTATGTGCCTATGAGCTCAGCACTGTATGATAGGCGTATTAGTCTATGAGCTCAGCACTGTATGGTGGGCGTATGTGTCTATGAGCTTAGCAATGTTGTGGACATGGCAGAATTACTCAGCCAACAAACAGGCAACACGATCCGGCGACGGGGTGATAACAACGACAAGATCACGTCTGTGATAGAATTAGCGGCAGTTTCCCACGCTTATTATATTCTTCCTTCTTCACTCACCACAACGACGATGCCGGGGTGATCCGCTGGGACCAGCGTGAAACTGCCACAGATAGATGGAAGGTCGGATACAAAGATTGGACACACGGAGACCGACGTACAGGGCGACGTAGCTACCGCGCGACCGCCAGACAAGCCGACCGACCCACAGAGGGACAGGCGAGGAGAGGAAGTCGAGGTGATGGATGTGTAGGTAGATGGATAGGTAAGAGGTAGGAGGTGGGAAATCAGACATGTAATCGTGTAGATACAGGCGGGCAGATTGTGGTTTAGTAGGTAAGTATGTAAGAGGTAGGTAGGTAGGTAGGCAGACAGGCAGGCAAGACCGCTGTGTAGGCAGATGGGAGGTAAGAAGATATGTAGGTAAGTAGGCAGGCAAGTAGGTGGGTAGGTAGGCAGTAGGTAGGTTGGTAAGTAGGCAAGTAGGCAGGCAGGCAGGCAGGCAGGTAGGCAGGCAGGCAGGCAGGTAGGTAGGTAGGCAGGCAGGCAGGCAATGTGTAAATAGATGGGAGGTAAGTGGTCGAAGGTGGGAAAGAAAACAAGTAGTTGTGCAGATAGAAAGGCGGGCAGATTGGTTAGTAGGTAGGTAGGTAGGTAGGTAGATCGGTGGGCGGGTAGGTAGGTAGGGAGGCAGGTAGGCAGGCAGGCATGTAGGCAGGTAGGTGAGTGAGTAGTTAGCTGCGCAAACAGCTAGGCAGGCTGGCAGTTATACAGGCAGCAGGGAAGGTATGCAGCCAGTCAGGTGGGCAGGAAGACAGACACACTAACAGCACAAGCAACCTACAGACATGGCCCAAAGGCAAGCAATGCCTGGTTGTCTCTGGTAACGACGCGATGCCAATCATTCTCTGCCACGCCCCAAGCCACATGTCTAAGTGTGTCATTTGCTCAAAATACGTAGTTTTTTTTTTTTTAAATACTGTCGTTCAATGTTCGTTCTCCTTATTTCCCCTGACTAATTAACAGTTTGTTGTAGCGAATGAGTTACGAACAAATTCGTAATCCTGTATACTGAGTGCGAAACACAGCTGCGAGCGATTTGAAAGCAGACCGCATTACGCTGGTTTTCATACAATGGTTTGAGTGCGGTTCATTCAGAAAGCAAACATCAAGCAGACAGTGCTGCATGCCGACGACACTCGGTCGGTGATGCGGTCACTCTCACGCCTCTACCTCCAGTTACCCAGTTTAGACTGGGCTGACCTGAACGCTCAGTTCAAATATGCACATTCGAATGAGCCCCGATGCGACTCGAATCTATACCCACGAGTCGGCAGGAGTTACTACATACCACGGCCTCCTAACAAACAGATCACTTGCATTGTCAACTGCCCGGGCCTCGTCTGCCAGCTGTCGGCAGACAACTATAACTATCTGCACTCATCATCAGACCAGACAGCCTCTCATAAAACAGACACAGACATCACGATCGGCGGATGGGCCACGTGGTTTCCGCGTGTTTGCAGCTAAATCCGTCTGGCCACATTTAGCACTTAGCCTCAGCCTTATCGTCTGCAGTTAGCAGTCACAGTAGATGTAAGGTGGCCTTGATTGTGAGATGGACTTGATTGTGAGATGGACTTGATTGTGAGTTGCACTTGATTGTGAGTTGCACTTGATTGTGAGTTGGACTTGATTGTGTAGGTATTGGAGGTGAGACGCCATTTACGGGACAGTTACGCTGGCTGCATGATCTTTACGGGACTCGCAATCAACCCTGGCATGTATTGGCTGTTGGCGATTGTCTGTGCAATTTTTCTTTCAGCAGTTTTGAAGGTTTTGCTTTCTGCATGGCCGACGCTCATATTATTGTGAAAACCGGTGCAATGCTATTTGCTTTCACCTCCACTACGGCTGCTTTCTAATCCAGCATGGCCGCATTGTGAAACTGCGTTCCGTAACCCTAAGCCTCAGCTAGTCTTCCTTCTTCTTCTTCTTCTTCCTCTTCAGCGTTCCGAGCCATTGAGGTTCCTTGCTGCAGATACAATCCGTCTCCATTCGTCTCTCTGGTGGACCTTCTCTTGCCAGTCGTTGATTCCAAGTGCTTGTAGATCTGTATATATATTATCTCTCCACCATCTTCTTGGTCTACCTCGGGGTCTACGGTCATTTATTTCCTGAGTGTAAGCGACTTTTGTTTCCCTATTATCTTCCTTGTAGATGATACCAGTGATTAGCGGGGACTTAGATCATAAATGTCTTTGTTACTTCTTCTTTTCCACTCTCCACTTTGTGTATCCCTAATGGGTCCAAAGATGCGTCTTAAAACTGTGTTCTCAAATGTTTGTAACAAGGCTTCGTCTCCTTTCGTTGTACTCCAGGTTTCAGAGCCATACAGCACAATTGGTCTGATCAGTGTTTTGTATATTGTGATTTTGGTGTTACGAGATAGCGCATTTGATTTTAGTAGGTGTTGTAGTGCATAGTATATCTTACTTCAAGAATTGATTCTAGTTTGTAATTTTTCCCTTATGATGTTGGAGCAGTTGAAGATTGTACCCAGGTATTTGTATATCTCCGTTCTTTTAATGGTCATATTATCTATTTGTATGTGGCCAGAGTTTTTAGCCATTCCTTCTCTTGAAATAACCATATATTCTGTCTTATCTTGGTTGATAACCAGTCCCATCTGTTGGGCTTTTTTCCTTTAAGTGAGTCAATATTTCCAATGTCTTTTGTTCATTTTCCCCTATAATATCTCAGCTCGTAATTAGAGAAATTAGATGTAGATGGTCAAAATTTTCGGAGCATTTTATGAGGAGGAGGGGGGAAAAAACTTGACAATTTACAAACTTCGTGGGAAGAGCAAAGAAGAGATAAAAGAGATCAATATATGGAGGGCTTGGTCATATGGTATAGTCAGGATAAGAAAACAGAACCGATCGGAGACTCTGGTGATCAGGTGGAATAGCACATGATGATGATGATGATGATGATGATGATGATGATGATGATGACGACGATGATGATGATGATACACTAGAACCATCAGACTGGTAGGTTCACAATAGCTCAGGCATTCAGAGGCGGTGCGGCCACACTGGCAGACAGACACAGATAGACTGACACACTTAGCACGAATACATATGCACATGGATTACATTTTATAATGTGTGCACCCATCCATTCAGTACATAAGCATGCTCGCACGCATCCCAACATACATATGCTCGTGAAAACACACATACACACGTAGCTGCGTACTGGGTTCGTGCAAACAAACGTAAAGAATATGAATATATATACATGAGAGAGAGAGAGAGAGAGAGAGAGAGAGAGAGAGAGAGAGAGAGAGAGAGAGAGAGAGAGAGAGAGAGACAGAGACAGAGAGAGACAGAGAGAGAGAGAGAGACAGAGAGAGGGAAGCAAATCAGACGGGAGAGAGAAACAGACAGGAAAAAAAAACCGGAGAGAGAGGGAGGAGTGACAGCGAGGAGAAAGACGTAAATCAAAATAGAGAAAGAAACAGACAGAAAAGGACAGGAGACAGACAGAAGCGAGTCAGAGGAGAGAAAGAAACAGAAAAAGACAGAAGGTGAGTGAGAGAGAGAGAGAGAGAGAGAGAGAGAGAGAGAGAGAGAGAGAGAGAGAGAGGGGGGGGGGGGGGAGGGAGGGAGAACGAACACACTTTATTTTCAAAGGGTTAATAATTGGGCACGAAGGCCCGTCTAACTTTCAGCCCTTCTATCATTCTCCTTCATACATTATTTCATCCACACATCATTCGCAGCTGACGAGAGAGACAGAAACAAAGAGAAGAAGACCCAATGAAGCAAACTGTGAGCATACCCAAGTCAAGAAAACCGTAAGAATGCAAAGAATGCCAAGCATACCAAGAAAACCCCCCGCACCAGCGCCAGCGACAGATTCACGAAGAGTTAATGTATTCTGCCATTAGAAAAACACATTCCCCACACTGACTGCCAGCCTGCAACCGTCCCCATCTGGTAGTTTAACTCGCATAAAAGTCCCCCGCTAGACGCATTATTCCAATATTGATATCTCATAAGTAAGGACCGCTCGCACTAATGGCCAACACATCTGGAACACAGAACGAAAGCGGAGAATAATTTTAGTTTTAAATGTTTCCCCCCTGATCTATAATCGATTTCTCCAGAGCAAGCACTTTGTATTATTTATGATTACTCTGCTTCTTCAGATAGGCTAAGTACAGACGCGTCCTCGGCCGCTCTGCTCAGAATGTATCCATAGATCGGTTTTACTTTGTGTTTGCGTATGTGTAGCCCAGCAGAAATTGAGAACATCGATTTCATCGGCTTCTTTAAACTCCAGCGTCAAATCGGTACTACTGTTTGAGTCAGAAACACGGAGAACAATTAAAAGAATTGCTAATAAACTACAAACATTCAATAATTTGTCCCTCTGTAGAATAGTGAAGATAAAATGGCATAACAGAATTACAAACGTAGAGTTCAAGGAGAGAACTGTTGTTGTTGTTGTTGGATGAAGAATGACTTGCGCGGTGAATTGGATTAAGTGAGGAAGAGTTGCGCAATTAGTCGACCTCACTCTCTCGCCTGAGTCCATCTGAGTCCAGTGGCAACACAAGTCAAGACGACTGGAGACAATTACAGGTGCAGTGGATGACCAGGGCGCTCTACGTGCCTTGCCGTGCTAATTACGTTCCACAACGCTTTGCAGGTAAACGCCGTTTTGCGGAAGAAATCAGGAATGATTTCTTCCGCGCAGTCTGCCGGATCCTGTCTTCACATGCTGGGTAGGCATACCCTAGTTCACCGCTTGATGTGACACCAAATCGGCTACCCGCTCCTGGTTTAGCCAGCATCTCACAGCTGTTGCCCGGGGAGGGGAGGGGTGGCCTCTGTCGCATGCTGACAGCTGCTAGGAGCCACAGGCACGAGCTGGGTGTCAGGCTTGGATCAGTGGGGGATGGGTCCTGAAAAGGACATGAGAGTCATCCTTACCAAAGGTGCTACCAATGCCTGACACCCCAGGAGAGAACTAACTCAATTACAGTGAACTAAGAGGTGAGGAAGAGACACTGATGCTAAATAGGACATACACATTGAGAAAACCTGAAGACAATATTAATTGGCACTCTCTTTTCTGGAATCCAAATGACAAACGAAATACAACAACAAGAGGCTTTAAACACACGGAGAAGGAAATTACAGGCAGAGGTTAATAATATTCGGAGGACGTGGAGAGAGCTGTAAAACATAGGAAGACTTGGCGTGACTTTGGATGTAGGCCTATGCCTCAAGAGGTGATACAGGACATAAGAGAAAAGAGGTGGAAGCAGTAACAGTGGCATTCCGTTGGTTAAAGGAGCCCACTGCAATACACAGTTACGGATTCAAAGAGTATGCTTAATAAGGTGGAGAAAGGAATGTTTCGTGTGGACTAGTTATCGTCGCTTCAGAGGTCACAGATTGTGAGAAGTGTATGGGTATTATGCCCTGGCCATGCGGGGGTGCGGGGGGAATGAACAGGCTGATAGGCTAGCAGGGAATGCACCTCTTGGTGGTAGATTGCCTATGGACAAGGGGGAGGTGGTCATGTGTTTGTGGGATCAGGTGGAGAAGACAGGGGAACAGGCTGAGAACCCGTAGGTGAAAAGAATGAGATTGCGGAGGATCGACACGGGTTCTGGAAGAAACTCAAAACTGACAGGGAAGATCAGGAGAACTGTCAATCAAATAGCTGTGGGAACGATTAGTAGTATGCCTCTTCGCTGGTTGTTGAACGAGGGGGCGGAGAACATATGTCAATGTCCTGAGTGCAGTGATGTCGGTTCTTAACTGAACTGAACAACAGAAGAGAAAAAAGTAATTTCATCGACCCCATACAGGCATGTTTTAGCGGGAACTGATACCTTATTTCAGCCTTGAAAACCAGGCCTCCAAGAGCAGGATTGATCGTTATTTTCTAACTACTCGTCGCCGACGCCAGTCGAGGGAAAGTAACGGCGGCTCTTTAAGTGAGGCCATCTCAAATGTTAATGGCATCGTGTCTGTGGTCGATTAGAAGCGCGTTTCCGAGCGAGGTGGGCCATCTTCAATCCAATACTAACATCGTTACAAAAGACCCTGTGATCTAAGCTTCCGCTCTATGTAAGAGTGAACAGTACTTATTTGTGACTGAATGCCAGAAGATGGACTATCTGATGGGTACTTGCACGAAGTCTCCTAACGGAACACTGCCAACGATGGAGAGACGAAGGAGATGTATTTACTTTGCAGGCTTCTTCCCTACATTTATAATTATTCGCCAAGAAGTTGGAGCTTTAACTGTCAAAGTATTGATTCCCTGGAGTAAATGAGAGCGGGGATTTGTGCTCGTTAGGTGTCGGATGCAGCCAGAAATATACAGGTTTGCATGGGGTAAAAATAACTTGCCGTTTATATTGACAGGAGACGGGGTGAATTATAGGAGTGGATTTTGTCTCATGCTGGAAATTAATAATAATTTAAAATAATATTAATAATAACAGTAAGCCAGATGAGTGTTATCGACCAGTCGTATCTTCCTTATCTTCGCTCCTCTTTCGAGGATAGGGCGTCACTCCTAGATAAACACCACCATGGTCAGTATGTCAGACTTCGCCACGCATTTGTGTCAGGTTTACTGTCTCTGGACCAGTGGAATTCCCCCAGGGGAGGGGGATTTTAGGGTTTCCCGGGGGGGGGGGAGAAATTAAGACCACAGATTGGCAGACGTAGAATGGCTCTAGGCACAATATACTATTAAGTGACAATTCTTTAACGTTGTCACTGTTTGTTTATTGTAATATGATTAATTTAATGTGTTAATAAATTTTTTTTTAATTGTGAATATAAAACATGCACCTTTTGAGGCTGAAAATTTTGGAAAGGAGAGGATTCTTCTTCTTTCGTTCGTTGGAAAGGGGGGAATGACATTCTGACATATGGGGAAAGAGTGCATGGGCCAAAATAGGATGAAAACCACTGCTCAATGCATATTCTATCCAAGGTCACGGGCTATATCTACCCGTGTGAAGTCGTATGATTATGTCACTCAATTGTCCCCTGATTTTATAACATCCACAAAAACGGAAATAGAAATCGGTCAAGAACATAATCACACGTGACAGAATGGAATTTGCTACTATAAAACCTTCGTCGGGACACTCAGAAAGAAGAAAAAAGGAGAAAAAAATACATCTACATTTTTTTTTAAATGTGAAAGTCATTAAGTTAATATCCTGGAGCCGCCAAAATTGTACGCTACAAATATCAAAGTACAGGTTCTGTAGGTCTGATGACAGGAAGTTGACGAGTGGGGTAAAGTGTAAGCTTACACTTAAAACTCAATAATGTCCTTGCAGGTCTCTGTGCTTTTGATTTTTGGACATCCCATTATTTTGTCCCTAAGATTTTTGCCTTGCAATATTATCGGCAGAACATAGTGTGACCACACGCAACCTACTTGTTTGCACAATGTTTTTTGTTTGCATATTGAATTTTTAATCGCCAGTCTTTTCAGTTAGATCTCCTTTCTGTCCAACTTACTGTTTACATCCGGTGATCAATTCCATATCCCAAAATGCTTCCAATGAAAATAAGTGGGGAATCCGGCAAATCTGTGCACCAATTCTACAATAGAATAACAGATATGAACGCCAGATAACGCAGACTTTAAACTCGGGTCTCTTGCAACAGTTGCAACTCTTGAGCTTTTTGCGGCAGGAATTTGGCCGACACTCCGTACTTCAAGCAAAGGCCCAGAGGGACACATAATCAGACTGCAGCTGGTACCATTATAATTGGGACTCTCCGCTGGGTATTTAAGGCTGGGATGGAACGGTTAGGGAATGCCTAGAGAGTTGTGATGACGGTTTTGGCTCAATTCTTCCAGTGGAGTCATAAGAAAGCACTACCAAAGATAATTGTGCGGGTGGTTCAGTCTTTGTTGGAAATGCTAAACAGTTAACACCATCTTTTCTGGAAGAAGGCATTTAAACAGATTTAAAAATGAGTCGCAAGAGTTGCCAGACACTGGAGTTTTAAGTCTGGTGCCGAATATCAAAGTCAATGATCATAGACTAAGCGTTGTGGACAGATGCACCTATATTGGCAGCACTGTGTCACAAGCTGTCACAACTGATGACGAAGTGAATGCAAGTATCTCCAAGGCCAGTGCGGCCTTTTGGCAGACTGTACAAG
The DNA here is from genome assembly GCA_014155875.1 of Cepaea nemoralis. Taxonomy (NCBI): domain Eukaryota; kingdom Metazoa; phylum Mollusca; class Gastropoda; order Stylommatophora; family Helicidae; genus Cepaea; species Cepaea nemoralis. Next base: position 66,801 of record JACEFZ010016089.1, read on the forward strand.
AATGTATGGGACAGAACTGGAATAAGCCTGCAAACAAACCTAAAGGTCTACAAAGCAGTTGTATTATCCACACTGCTACATGCTTGTGAAACCTGGACTGTTTATCAGCGACACGCTAGGAAATTAAACCATTTCCACACAGTCTGTCTAAGGAAGCTACTGAAGATTAAATGGCAAGACAAGATTCCAGACACTGAAGTCCTAGAAGGAACGACCATGCCCAGTATCCACACTCTACTGATGAAGAATCAGATTCGCTGGGCTGGTCACTTGACTCGCATGCCAGATCACAGGCTCCCTAAACGAACTTTTTACAGCGAACTGCGTTGTAGTAAGCGCTCCCAAAGTGGCCAGAGGAAACGCTTTAAAGACACTCTGAGAATCTCACTGAATGCTTTTGGAATTCATCATGACACCTGGGAGGCTGCAGCCAGAGACCGAAATTCGTGGCGTGCATCATTACGCAAGGGTGCAGTCATATGTGAGGCAACCAGGACTGCAAGAGCTGTGAAGATAAGGCAGGACAGAAAAACTACTGCAGGAAATCCTCCTCCAGAAACGTTAAGCATTCTTTGCCCACATTGTCAAAGAACATTTCGAGCCAAAATAGGCCTTATCAGCCATCTTAGAACCCACGGCTCCATACCTTCAACTACACTGGATGAAATGAATGGTCATCATCATTCTTGACGGACAAACAACAAGTATGGTGCATTGGCTGGTCTTCAAGTCGCCTGAATCCAGAAAAACTGCTTGCTCTATCGGAAGTGACATTGATATTCATACTTTTCTTTCTATGGATAATAAAGTTCCTTCGCCACCAGAACTTTAATGCAGAAATCTCCTTCCCCTCTCCAATCTCAGAAACCAGCGGGCTGTGCCAGCCCGACACCAGACCTCATCGCCTGCGAAGATGCATATTAGAATGTAACCAGGTCATGACGCAGCTCAGGACACAGGGAAAAGCTGGGGTTAGGTCTAAGTTAGTGCTGTTTCACCCAAAGGATTTTGATATGTAGTAAACCCAAGTCTCGCGCTCATCAAAGCTGCAGAGAACATGTGCTATCTTTCAGGGAAACATTAAAACACGGCAAGGAAAATAGTTCTAATCTTGAACATAAACTATTACATTTCCTTAAAGTACAGCATAACACATTTCTCCATGTAGCTGTCTGTCTGGTTTATTAGTTAATTCTGCGAGAATCCTTGCGGGATATATCTAATATTATTAATCTTTTTTCACAAATAACACGCACAAAATTACCAGTTCGTGCGAGCGTGATTAGCCTCGTCTTTGATGTTACGGGGACTCAAATCATAGGATTAAAACACCTTAGTCTATCATAGGAAATACTTTTCTTCACAATACTGACTCATCTACACAAATTGCTTTTATTATTCTGGTTGCTTTAAACGATTTCCGACGTAACTGACTGTTTCAACAACAAGAACCCAATAGCCGGAAACACGTGGTTATGTGAAGTGTTGGGGTCATCACGTGTCGTAGGTCCGAGTGAACGGCGCAACTTGTGGCCAGTAGCCTCAAGGGCTTCCCAACAAGTGATATTCCTAGTTTTTCTGGTAATAATGATGACAGGGTGATTATTATAACACCTAGTTGAAATAATAATTACAGTAAGCTCCATGATAGCACAACTAGTTGGAAATAATAGTTACAGTAAACACAATGAAATCGTAAATTGATTAGAGAAATTAGACGTAGACAGTCAAAATTTTTTTGGACATGTTATGAGAAGAAATAGATTGGAAAACTTAGTGACAACTGGCAAGATCGAAGGGAACAGACCAAGGGGAAGACCGAGAAGCAAATACCTAAATGGCTTGGTCACATGGCATGGTCGAGACAGGAACACTGATCTGATCCACGACTCTGGTGATCGAGTGAAATGGCGAGTCATGACCGCCAGCGCTTTCCGGCATGGCACATGATTGATTGATTGAAACACAATGAAAGATTGAGTTCATATAACAACTTGCTGAGACAATAGTTACAGTAAAACTATGAAAGATTACATGGCTCAAGACACAGACCTTCACTCGGGCATGTTTCCTAAGTGACTCAATGAGTATGCTCAGGAGGATAGCAATGGGATGGGCCCGAAGACATTGGTTGTTATCTCTGGAGCGGTCACAGCTGGCAAAGATTAGTTTCATTTTCGTGCTAGGGCATGCAGGTGTCCAAGGAAATTAGCAGGCTAACAGGCTTGCAGGCAAGGCTGCTGTGGAGGGTGGACGAGCCATGGACCAGGCTGACATTCTGAATGCTCTACATGAAGTAAGTCGTTTTAGAGAACCAAGTGATGACAGTGAATCTTCATCCACGGACAGACGCGAGAGCAACAGGTTAAAAGAGGGGTGGCCAAATAAGAAAACTATGCAGGAAGCCAAAGAAGAGTAATAAACCAAACAGAACTGGCGTCGTTGGCCGCTACACGCTGCGGGATTTGCTGAGGAGGGATCCGAGCACTTATGGACTGAATGGTTCGATGTGCAATGAGGATGATCTGTCGACTAACTAACTAACATGAAAGATTGGGTTGATAACACAACTAGTTGGAAATAATAGTTACAGTAAACATCATGAAACCTTGGATTGATATAACAACTAGCTGGGATAATATTTACAGTAAAATCCATGAAAGATTGAGGTAACTTTTTTTTTTGCCATTCCTATTTACAGGATATCGTAGTAATACCAGCTTTTTTCAGCTGCTGGTGATGTATTGGCAAGCTTAACGTTCAGTAGTTTGCCAATGCTTTCTGAATGACCGGCTCACATACCTTTCCGTAAGAAACCAACGCGACGCGATCCGCTGCCGAATCTCGCGTAGCTGTGGGTAAACGGGATTACTAACAGCGACCTTAACTCCTTCGCCGGGGAGACTGCTTAATATAACTAGCTGGGATAATAGTTACAATAAAAACCATGACAGATTGGGTTGATTAAACAACCAGTTGGGAATAATAGTTACAGTAACCACCATGAAAAATTGGGTTGATGTAACAACTAGTTGAGATTAATAGTGACAGCAAAAAAAAAAAAACACAAAAAAAAAAATCGTGAAAGATTGCGTTGACGCAACAACTAGCTGGGATAATACGAGAAGATACAGTAAAAACCACGAAAGACTGTCTGGACTGACGCAACAATTAGCTGGGATAATATTTACGGTGAAAACCATGAAGATTTGATTGATATAACAAACGGGACCAGAGGAGTTAAGAAGATACGGACATAGACAGCATCTATTTGTCCGCGTGGATTTCGTGGCTAACTTGAGAAAGATGTCTAATGCTACTGGCAGTCTTGTAAACATGTTTATTTGCCAAATTAGGATTTGTACTGCCTTATAAACGTGTCAGCAGAGACGACGTCAATCAGCTGGTGTGTGTCTAACGATTGAGTCATGTTCTGTGGATAATTTATATGTGAAACATTTGAAAGGAGGAGGCAGGCGGGAAAGGGAGGCTGGCAGACGTGGAGGAACTCGCAGAAAAGAGAGAGAGAGAGAGAGAAGAGAGAGAGAGAGAGAGAGAGAGAGAGAGAGAGAGAGAGAGAGAGAGAGAATGCAGACAGAGAGCCTCGGGCAGACAAGGATATGGAGAGAGAGAGGAGAGAGGGGGCTATAGGTAGACACAGAGAAAGAAAAACACTGACAATGAGAGATAGAGTGAGAAAGTGAGTGAGGAGAAAACAGGCAGAGAATCTGGAAAGACAAACAAACAGGAATGGTAATATACAGACAGGGCAAGCGATTGGGAGATAGAGAGTGGGAAGAAAATAGAGGAACGAGAATCTGGACAGACAGACAGACAGACAGACAGACAGACAGACAGACCAAGCGTTCGAGATCTGGAGAGAGAGAGAGAGAGAGAGAGAGAGAGAGAGAGAGAGAGAGAGAGAGAGAGAGAGAGAGAGAGAGAGAGGATTAAGCTTGAGAGCACGAGATGGCAGATGTGGTCAAATCCCTTTAAGATCATGTGTGTATAGTGTGGGAGAACAGATAAAATGATCGTGACGTGAAGAAAATAGGTTGGCAGGTAGTGAACAGAGGATCTGGCCGACGCTCAGTACTCCGATGAATGACCAGACAGACACATAATAAGACTGCAGCAGGTAATATTGGTATTGGGACTCTTTGCTGGTTGTTGAAGATGAAGATGCAGCACTTATCGGAATGTCTCGTGTGCTATGTTGTCAAGTTCTTGACTCAACTCAACACTGAACTGAAGAGCAGACGGCGGGTAGTTGTTAGTTACGGTCCCAAGCTGACAGCGGTAGACAAAATATCTCTTTACTGAGACCACCATCCAGTACTGAGCTGTCATGCAGGAAAGCAACGGTAGCCTAGCCTTTTTTTACAGATGCATAGAAACCTAAATACAGCAGACAAAGATAGACAGACATGACATCTAGATTAAGACATGCCGATATTTCCAAAGACTGTTATCTGTGAAAGTTCTTCTTCTTCTTCTTCTTCTTCTTCTTCTTCTTCTTCTTCTTTTTCTTCTTCTTCTGCGTTCATCCGGAGTTTTTTTTCTTTCTTTTCTTCAGACGTAATTGCGTTGTGCCTGTTAATTCTGCGAGAGACCTAAAGGTCTACAAAGCAGTTGTATTATCCACACTGCTACATGCTTGTGAAACCTGGACTGTTTATCAGCGACACGCTAGGAAATTAAACCATTTCCACACAGTCTGTCTAAGGAAGCTACTGAAGATTAAATGGCAAGACAAGATTCCAGACACTGAAGTCCTAGAAGGAACGACCATGCCCAGTATCCACACTCTACTGATGAAGAATCAGATTCGCTGGGCTGGTCACTTGACTCGCATGCCAGATCACAGGCTCCCTAAACGAACTTTTTACAGCGAACTGCGTTGTAGTAAGCGCTCCCAAAGTGGCCAGAGGAAACGCTTTAAAGACACTCTGAGAATCTCACTGAATGCTTTTGGAATTCATCATGACACCTGGGAGGCTGCAGCCAGAGACCGAAATTCGTGGCGTGCATCATTACGCAAGGGTGGAGTCATATGTGAGGCAACCAGGACTGCAAGAGCTGTGAAGAAAAGGCAGGACAGAAAAACTACTGCAGGAAATCCTCCTCCAGAAACGTTAAGCATTCTTTGCCCACATTGTCAAAGAACATTTCGAGCCAAAATAGGCCTTATCAGCCATCTTAGAACCCACGGCTCCATACCTTCAACTACACTGGATGAAATGAATGGTCATCATCATTCTTGACGGACAAACAACAAGTATGGTGCATTGGATGGTCTTCAAGTCGCCTGAATCCAGAAAAACTGCTTGCTCTATCGGAGTGACATTGATATTCATACTTTTCTTTCTATGGATAATAAAGTTCCTTCGCCACCAGAACTTTAATGCAGAAATCTCCTTCCCCTCTCCAATCTCAGAAACCAGCGGGCTGTGCCAGCCCGACACCAGACCTCATCGCCTGCGAAGATGCATATTAGAATGTAACCAGGTCATGACGCAGCTCAGGACACAGGGAAAAGCTGGGGTTAGGTCTAAGTTAGTGCTGTTTCACCCAAAGGATTTTGATATGTAGTAAACCCAAGTCTCGCGCTCATCAAAGCTGCAGAGAACATGTGCTATCTTTCAGGGAAACATTAAAACACGGCAAGGAAAATAGTTCTAATCTTGAACATAAACTATTACATTTCCTTAAAGTACAGCATAACACATTTCTCCATGTAGCTGTCTGTCTGGTTTATTAGTTAATTCTGCGAGAATCCTTGCGGGATATATCTAATATTATTAATCTTTTTTCACAAATAACACGCACAAAATTACCAGTTCGTGCGAGCGTGATTAGCCTCGTCTTTGATGTTACGGGGACTCAAATCATAGGATTAAAAACACCTTAGTCTATCATAGGAAATACTTTTCTTCACAATACTGACTCATCTACACAAATTGCTTTTATTATTCTGGTTGCTTTAAACGATTTCCGACGTAACTGACTGTTTCAACAACAAGAACCCAATAGCCGGAAACACGTGGTTATGTGAAGTGTTGGGGTCATCACGTGTCGTAGGTCCGAGTGAACGGCGCAACTTGTGGCCAGTAGCCTCAAGGGCTTCCCAACAAGTGATATTCCTAGTTTTTCTGGGTAATAATGATGACAGGGTGATTATTATAACACCTAGTTGAAATAATAATTACAGTAAGCTCCATGATAGCACAACTAGTTGGAAATAATAGTTACAGTAAACACAATGAAATCGTAAATTGATTAGAGAAATTAGACGTAGACAGTCAAAATTTTTTTGGACATGTTATGAGAAGAAATAGATTGGAAAACTTAGTGACAACTGGCAAGATCGAAGGGAACAGACCAAGGGGAAGACCGAGAAGCAAATACCTAAATGGCTTGGTCACATGGCATGGTCGAGACAGGAACACTGATCTGATCCACGACTCTGGTGATCGAGTGAAATGGCGAGTCATGACCGCCAGCGCTTTCCGGCATGGCACATGATTGATTGATTGAAACACAATGAAAGATTGAGTTCATATAACAACTTGCTGAGACAATAGTTACAGTAAAACTATGAAAGATTACATGGCTCAAGACACAGACCTTCACTCGGGCATGTTTCCTAAGTGACTCAATGAGTATGCTCAGGAGGATAGCAATGGGATGGGCCCGAAGACATTGGTTGTTATCTCTGGAGCGGTCACAGCTGGCAAAGATTAGTTTCATTTTCGTGCTAGGGCATGCAGGTGTCCAAGGAAATTAGCAGGCTAACAGGCTTGCAGGCAAGGCTGCTGTGGAGGGTGGACGAGCCATGGACCAGGCTGACATTCTGAATGCTCTACATGAAGTAAGTCGTTTTAGAGAACCAAGTGATGACAGTGAATCTTCATCCACGGACAGACGCGAGAGCAACAGGTTAAAAGAGGGGTGGCCAAATAAGAAAACTATGCAAGAAGCCAAAGAAGAGTAATAAACCAAAACAGAACTGGCGTCGTTGGCCGCTACACGCTGCGGGATTTGCTGAGGAGGGGATCCGAGCACTTATGGACTGAATGGTTCGATGTGCAATGAGGATGATCTGTCGACTAACTAACTAACATGAAAGATTGGGTTGATAACACAACTAGTTGGAAATAATAGTTACAGTAAACATCATGAAACCTTGGATTGATATAACAACTAGCTGGGATAATATTTACAGTAAAATCCATGAAAGATTGAGGTAACGTTTTTTTTTGCCATTCCTATTTACAGGATATCGTAGTAATTACCAGCTTTTTTCAGCTGCTGGTGATGTCTTGGCAAGCTTAACGTTCAGTAGTTTGCCAATGCTTTCTGAATGACCGGCTCACATACCTTTCCGTAAGAAACCAACGCGACGCGATCCGCTGCCGAATCTCGCGTAGCTGTGGGTAAACGGGATTACTAACAGCGACCTTAACTCCTTCGCCGGGGAGACTGCTTAATATAACTAGCTGGGATAATAGTTACAATAAAAACCATGACAGATTGGGTTGATTAAACAACCAGTTGGGAATAATAGTTACAGTAACCACCATGAAAAATTGGGTTGATATAACAACTAGTTGAGATTAATAGTGACAGCAAAAAAAAAAACCAAAAAAAAAAATCGTGAAAGATTGCGTTGACGCAACAACTAGCTGGGATAATACGAGAAGATACAGTAAAAACCACGAAAGACTGTCTGGACTGACGCAACAATTAGCTGGGATAATATTTACGGTGAAAACCATGAAAGATTTGATTGATATAACAAACGGGACCAGAGGAGTTAAGAAGATACGGACATAGACAGCATCTATTTGTCCGCGTGGATTTCGTGGCTAACTTGAGAAAGATGTCTAATGCTACTGGCAGTCTTGTAAACATGTTTATTTGCCAAATTAGGATTTGTACTGCCTTATAAACGTGTCAGCAGAGACGACGTCAATCAGCTGGTGTGTGTCTAACGATTGAGTCATGTTCTGTGGATAATTTATATGTGAAACATTTGAAAGGAGGAGGCAGGCGGGAAAGGGAGGCTGGCAGACGTGGAGGAACTCGCAGAAAAAGAGAGAGAGAGAGAGAGAAAGAGAGAGAGAGAGAGAGAGAGAGAGAGAGAGAGAGAGAGAGAGAGAATGCAGACAGAGAGCCTCGGGCAGACAAGGATATGGAGAGAGAGAGGAGAGAGGGGGCTATAGGTAGACACAGAGAAAGAAAAACACTGACAATGAGAGATAGAGTGAGAAAGTGAGTGAGGAGAAACAGGCAGAGAATCTGGAAAGACAAACAAACAGGAATGGTAATATACAGACAGGGCAAGCGATTGGGAGATAGAGAGTGGGAAGAAAATAGAGGAACGAGAATCTGGACAGACAGACAGACAGACAGACAGACAGACAGACAGACAGACAGACAGACCAAGCGTTCGAGATCTGGAGAGAGAGAGAGAGAGAGAGAGAGAGAGAGAGAGAGAGAGAGAGAGAGAGAGAGAGAGAGAGAGAGAGAGGATTAAGCTTGAGAGCACGAGATGGCAGATGTGGTCAAATCCCTTTAAGATCATGTGTGTATAGTGTGGGAGAACAGATAAAATGATCGTGACGTGAAGAAAATAGGTTGGCAGGTAGTGAACAGAGGATCTGGCCGACGCTCAGTACTCCGATGAATGACCAGACAGACACATAATAAGACTGCAGCAGGTAATATTGGTATTGGGACTCTTTGCTGGTTGTTGAAGATGAAGATGCAGCACTTATCGGAATGTCTCGTGTGCTATGTTGTCAAGTTCTTGACTCAACTCAACACTGAACTGAAGAGCAGACGGCGGGTAGTTGTTAGTTACGGTCCCAAGCTGACAGCGGTAGACAAAATATCTCTTTACTGAGACCACCATCCAGTACTGAGCTGTCATGCAGGAAAGCAACGGTAGCCTAGCCTTTTTTACAGATGTATAGAAACCTAAATACAGCAGACAAAGATAGACAGACATGACATCTAGGATTAAGACATGCCGATATTTCCAAAGACTGTTATCTGTGAAAGTTCTTCTTCTTCTTCTTCTTCTTCTTCTTCTTCTTCTTCTTCTTCTTCTTTTTCTTCTTCTTCTGCGTTCATCCGGAGTTTTTTTTCTTTCTTTTCTTCAGACGTAATTGCGTTGTGCCTGTTTACAGCAGAGCTGCGATACTGCGCCTTTAGGCCGGCACATCCGAGTTCAGCGGGCGTTTGTTGACCGGGTTAACCTTCCCGGGGGTGAAAGTTCTAAATAGGACAAGCCACAGAATGTCGATGGATGATCAAACTCAGAGAACAAGACACCATAAGCGCGTACAGGATGGAGGATCTGGCCTCACAGACACTGCAGCCTCGTAAACAATGTGGCATCCGATTGTGTTTGCCGAAAACCAATCACAGCTTCCGCCCATAACTCTAGCGCCCGGTTCACGGGCATTAGCGGGAGCACCCGGCGTCACAGCATTCCGAACATCTACATGGCTCTGTCAGTGCTCGGAGTCGAATATGACATAATATTACACCAACCATCGATATTAAACAGACTGTACTGAGCGTCCAATTTTCACTGATCACCTACGTTAACCTGACAGTATCAAAAGTCAGACATTAAATCAACTATCTACATGAAACTGACAGTACTAAGCAGCCAGTACTACACAATCATTTATATTAAATATCATGACAGTGCTCAGCGTCCAATACTCCAACAATAATCTACATTACTTTGACAGTACTATGCGTTCAATTATACACCAATCATCTACATTAATTACCCTTGACAGCGCTGTGTGTTCAGTACTATTACAGCGATTCCCCATTACGCCAGTACACCAGACCGAAAGGTAATTAATTATAAGTGTGGTAAACGCCCGTGCCACACCAATATCTACATACCCCGTGTGACCACCATATTACTGCACCAGTAAGAACAAATACGCCATAATCTACACCTCTAAACTATATGCTATATACTTTTTCCCCCTATCTCCCCTCACCCACTACATACAGCACGCCAGACTCCACGATGAGCGGTAGAGGAGTCCGTGGAAAGGTCACGGGTATAATCCACGGGATTGAAAACCGGGGGACAATGGATCTAAGACAGACTGTGGAATCTATGAGATATGAAGCACGCAGATAAGGCTGGAGTGAGTGCACGGGGAAGAATGTTGCCCCAGGTTGGGCGAGCGCCAGGCACTACAAGCAGAAACATAATTCCTTCCGACGTCTGGGGAGGTTCTATGACTCCCCAAAGTCAGGTCCATTCTGTGATAGGGTCGTTTTCAATGTTGGGTTTCCCTATTTATGACTGTTAAGTCTACTCTAGATTTGGGGGGCGTGGGAGAGAAGGAGGGTGTGAGGAGGGGGAGGGAGAGATGAGATAGAGAGCGGGGGTGCGGTGAGAGTGGGTGAACTCGCTTAATTCAGACAGGTAGGTTTAGATCGAACATATTCGGGGTTGTGTGTGTGTGTGTGTGTGTGTGTGTGTGTGTGGGTATATACAGAGAATGAGGGACGGGTAGTCTTATGTCTAGACGCTTGCCTACCTACACGATGGTCATGCGTTCGAAACAGCCTTGATGTGGGTTTTCAAGACTGGCTCCCACGTGGACCCAGCATAAAATGAGTACCAAGAAATGTCTTGGAAAGTGAAGACGGCCGGCATGACACTGGCCTTATCACACCTGGAGTGTTGATTGGCCTATAGAAATATGGGACTAGAATCGTAAGGCCTATGCGTCTAGAGGCGTGTAATAGAGGCCTTTACTTCTGCAGGCAGAGAAACTGGCAGAGGCAGAGAAACAGACATAGATACAGACAAGAAACAGACAGAGTAACAAGCAGAGGGAAAAAAACAGACAAACAGCCAGAGAAACAGGCGGAGAAACACACAGAGAAACGGGCAGAAAAACAGGCAGAAAAACAGGCAGACAAACAGGCAGAGAAACAGACGGACAGACAGAGAAACAGACAGACAAATAGGCATAGAAACAGACAGACAAACAGGCAGACAAACAAGCAGAGAAACAGGCAGACAAACAGGCAGACAAACAAGCAGAGAAACAGGCAGACACACAGGCAGACAAACAAGCAGAGAAACAGGCAGACAAACAAGCAGAGAACAGGCAGACACACAGGCAGACAAACAGGCAGACAAACAGGCAGACAAACAAGCAGAGAAACAGGCAGACAAACAGGCATAGAAACAAGCAGAGAAACAGGCAGACAAACAAGCAGAGAAACAGGCAGACAAACAGGCAGAGAAACAGACGGACAGACAGAGAAACAGACAGACAAACAGGCATAGAAACAGACAGACAAACAGGCAGACAAACAAGCAGAGAAACAGGCAGACAAACAGGCAGACAAACAGGCAGACAAACAAGCAGAGAAACAGGCAGACAAAAAAGCAGACAAACAGGCAGACAAACGGGAAGAGAAACAAGCAGACAAACGGGAAGAGAAACAAGCAGACACACGGGCAGACAAACAAGCAGAGAAACAGGCAGACAACGGGCAGAGAAACAGGCAGACAAACAGGCAGACAAACAAGCAGACAAACAGGCAGACAAACGGGAAGAGAAACAAGCAGACAAACGGGCAGACAAACAAGCAGAGAAACAGGCAGACAACGGGCAGAGAAACAGGCAGACAACGGGCAGAGAAACAGGCAGACAACGGGCAGAGAAACAGGCAGACAACGGGCAGAGAAACAGGCAGACAAACAGGCAGAGAAGACGAAGTAGCGCATGCGCACAAAAATAAAACACATAGAGCCAATGTTCACATAGATCGTGTTCACATTGATACATAAATTGTATTATGGACATTTAAGTGAACTAAATGATGGACATACAGATTATCTAGGACAGATGGATGAATCAAAAGACGGATAAACATATTACAGACACTCGCATACTTTTAGTCTTGAGCAGAATTAGATGAATACTGAACATTCCTTGGACAGCAATTTGAACATTGTGAAACAGGCTAAGATACAAAGACTGCATATAATCATCAAAAGACACAAAGACATCTTAATTAATTCTCTCCTTTCATACAGTATTTCACTCATAGGTAACATAAAGGGTAGCGCTGGGGAACAGCAACAATAACCGAGAGAGGGGGGGGGGGGGGGGGAGAGACAGACACAGAGAGAGACCGAGACAGAGAGAGAGACAGAGACAGAGACACAGAGAGAGACACACACAGAGAGACACAGAGAGACACAGAGAGACACAGAGAGAGACAGACACAGAGAGAGACCGAGACAGAGAGAGAGAGACAGAGACACAGAGAGAGACACACACAGAGAGACACAGAGAGACAGAGACAGAGAGAGAGACCGAGACAGAGAGAGAAAGACCGAGACAGAGAGACAGAGAGAGACAGACACAGAGAGAGACAGAGAAAGACAGAGAGACGGAGACAGAGAGACAGAGACAGAGGAGACACAGAGAGACAGAGACAAAGAGAGACAGAGAGAGACCGAGAGAGAGAGAGAGAGAGAGAGAGAGAGAGAGAGAGAGAGAGAGAGAGAGAGAGAGAGAGAGATCTGGATAGTGTGAAAAGGTAAGTCGAACCAAAATACAAATTGTTGACTAGCCAAGAAATCGTGTAGGTTCCACACAGAGGCAGGCAAATTGCTGAAATTCCTGGCCACGTGGTAATCTGGCAGCCGAGTCTCTGGTGATATCTGGGAACTGGCGGTTCTCACGACTGGGGAATTGTGGCGCGGACATGAAAGGGCCTTCGTCTAGGCGTTAGTTCTAAATATATGTGTACATATGACAGACACTGATTGCAAGGTGATAGGACATGGGGATGGGGGAGGAGGGAGTTTGAGAAACAGGGGAGAGAGAAAATGAGAGAAAGAGAGTGGGGGGGGGGGGGAGGAGAATGAGCAAGAGGGAAAGAGAGTAAAAAAAAGACAGAGAGAAAACGAGGTAGGGGGAGAGGGAAATAGATTAAAAAGAGAGAGAACTATAAAACTAGAGAAAGAGAGAGACAGAGACGGAGAGGGAATTAAAAATGAGGGAGAGACAAAGCGAGAGGAAGGAGAGAGAGAAAGAGAATGAAAGAAAGAAAGAGAGAGAGAAGGAAAGAAAGAAAGGGAGAGAGAAGGAAAGAAAGAGAGAGAATGTGTGTGTGTGTGTGTGAAAAAGAGAGAGAGGGGGGGGAGAGAGAGAGGCTATGATGAAGCAGACAGTGAAAGTAAGTTGCAAGTCGTTGTAACAGGACGCCACAATCCACCCCAGCATCTATTTGCGTTGTCACGTCAAACAGCAAAATTAATATCCCAGCTGTGCTGAGACATGTCAGGTTCAGTCAATCTGTCTCCTCACATAGCAACACTACTTTCAATTCCACGCTATCTGTGTCATACTACGTTCAGACCACAACATGTCACGTCAATAGCAAACCTGATTTCTATGTCATGCTATCTGAGACATGCTAGGTTCAGACCACAGAGTTATACCAATAGTACACTTAATTTCAATGTCACGCCATTTAAGACATGCTGCGTTCAAACAACTATAATTTCTATGTCACTCCATCTGAGACACATGCTACGTTCAAACAACTATAATTTCTATTTCAAGCCATCTGCGATATGTTACGATCAATCAACTGTAATTTGTGTCACGTCGTCTGCGACAAGCTACGTTCAAACAACCATAATGTTTATGCCACGCCATCTTAGACATACTACGTTCAGACCACAAAGTGTCCAGGCAACAGCAAAACTAATTTCTATGTCACGCCATCTGCGACATCTACTTTCAGAAAACTATAATGTCCATGCCACGCCAGCAGAGACACAATTCGCACATTCAGATCACAAACGTGTCTCCGTTTAAAGAGAACTGCTAGAGACTCTACTCCCTTAACTGAGTCACTCAGTGGAACCAACCGTGACACAAAGAAAGTACAACAACCCTTATTCTTCAAACAGCTACCGCTATAATGTCACTCTAATTAACCATTAACAATCAACTTTATCCATACACCCCATCCATTAACTGCCCTCGCCATTAACTATCGCGTGATTTCCCCCAACCTCCCCCCTCTCTAATCAAACCAATTCAACGCGATTTTTATCCACAATAAAACCTGATATAAATTCAGAAATTCCAGGCGATGATTGATCGCAATCTGAGAACGTCACAGACGGGCTAGCAATGACGTCAGATCAGACATCCTTATCGAGCCTCTGCCATCCCGATTCTGCGCAGATGACACAAAGCCGCAGCCGATCAGATAAAAATACATTTAAACTAAAAACACCATACGGGCAGGGTCGTTAGCGCGCTCACACATGACTAGGCTTTTTTTTTAATTCATTGAATTCGTTCATCTTATTCCCCGAGTAGATTTTATTTTAAAGAATCCCATAGGGGTTAGGAAATGGGACATTTACATGTGAGAAGATGGGAACTGGGTTAGCCCTGGGACCGCGTTGGGGAGTTACCCGTTGTGATGCCACAGATGAGCTAATTCGTTAGATTTCATTGAAGTCACTCACGCGAGTCGTATTTAATTAAATCAAAGCTCTCTGTCGGTATAATGTGCGGGAATATTTGGTTGCGCGCCGAATGTTGCACACCTGGAGATCTGATCAGGTATGACTCAGGGGCCGGGTTCACGAGATTATGGGTGGGAGACAAAGAAGGCAATAGAAAGAAAAAAAAGCGAGCAACTGTGCTCAGTCACAGGTTACACTCAAGGACACAGAGAAGGGAAACAGTCATAGGGAAGAGGAGTGTGGGAAGAACAAAGGAAAATGCAGGAGGCAGCAATGGATATGAGGGCTTGGGATAAGTTGATTGAGAGGCTATGCTTTAAGGGAGATAAAAGTAAGAAGAAGAAGAAGAAGAAGAAGAAGAAGAAGAAGAAGAAGAAGAAGAAGAAGAAGAAGAAGAAGAAGAAGGAGAAGGAGGAAGAGGAGAAGAAGAAGAAGAAGAAGAAGAAGAAGAAGAAGAAGAAGAAGAAGAAGAAGAAGAAGAAGAAGAAGAAGAAGAAGAAGAAATACCAGCTGAAATGATGGTGATATGTCTAACCCAACGCCAGAATCTTTCCTTCACCTCTTTGTTTTCTTGGTATTCTATTCACTGATCTAACCAGGAAGCAAAACAACAGCTGTATGTGCACTGCCCGTGTATCTCTACCAGCACCTGCCCTTTCCAATGTCCTTAATGAAATAACGCCAGCCGTGTTCCTTTCCAAGCATCAATTAAAAACAACACAAACAGAAGTAGCTCTGACAACAGTGAAAACAATATGCAAATCTCACATGATCCCCCACTGAACTAGCCGTGGACCCCTACACCGTTCGAGTCTGCGCATGCATGAGAGACCCAGGCTTCAGCTGCCTGTTTAGCATGGGGAATTTAGAACAGGATTGTAAGAACCCACCTAAGAATATTAAGCTGTTATCATCATGTGCCGTGCCGATAAGCGTGGGCGGTCATGTTTCGCCATCTCACACGATCACCAGAGTCGTGGATCAGCTCTGTGTTCTTGTCCCGCTTATCCAATATGTTTTTTTTTTAAATATCTCCATTAACGTATTTATCTTTATTATATATTTATAATATATTATATATTTACCGTCACCTTGCTCTTGTCTCCACCAAGTTTGCAATCTGTCATTAAACTGTCATTGAGGACAGGTCAAGACGGACACAACTGTCATTGAGGACAGGTCAAGACGGACACATAATCAGACTGCTACTGGTACAATTAGTATTGGGACTCTTCGCCTGCTGTTGCAGATGAGGATGGAGCACGTATGGGGTTGTCTCGAGTGCTTTGACTCGGTTCTAGACTCAACTTACCTCATTACATTTTGAAGTTTATGTCTCCTCATAACTTGCCCCAAAACTTATAACTGTCAAAGTGTAATTTTCTAATTAATGTATGGTTCTCGTTTGTTTCTCAAGGTTTGTCTTCGCCATTTTTCTGTCCGGTCATGGTATTCTTTGTATTTTTCTTGGAAACTAACCGGTTCACAAATGTAAATGGATGAAACAAAAACATCTTTCGTGTGTTAGAGAAAACCATTCGGAAAGCCAAAGCAGAGCAAAATCCCTAGCCACAAAACCTGTCATGCCGTAAGAGGCGTCTAATGGAGGATGGCGTCGACTTCCATCGTGTAGAATACCTAGCTGCAACATCCAACCCAATCACCAGCAAGTCTTGGGAGCAGTGAAGAACAATAACCAGGCAACTATCTACAGAAGACATGAAGAAACCTCCAAACCTGGACGAGTTCAACAAGGAAGCTCGTATGACGGTGTGATCAATCACACTCTCCGTATTAACCAATGCATTACTTCGTTCCTCTTGTGAGGAAAGTGTGTCAAACCAAATTAGGCACTTAACGGTCAGTGAGTGCGACTTCGGGGTGCATTTGGGCCTGGTTTGCTTTCTATAGACAGATTCCAGTCAAGGTTAACAGGCCCTATCTACCCTTGGCTGGGTTTGTCTTTCCTAACAACGTTGCCAGGGCACGGTCTTTTGGCGAGCTCTCTGCGATTTCCAACTGCAGTGGGATTTCGAACCTGAGTAACTTGCCCACGGGACCTCCTGGTTTCGTTCTTATTCCATAAGACTAGATATCCTATTGCACTACCCAAGAGAAGGAGAAGAAGAAGAAGAAGAAGAAGAAGAAGAAGAAGAAGAAGAAGAAGAAGAAGAAGAAGAAGAAGAAGAAGAAGAAGAAGAAGAAGAAGGAGAAGAAGAAACCACGAAATGATGTATGCATAAGGGAACGGAGATTATCAGTACAACAATAAGACAGACAGGCGAAGTCTCGCTAGGAACAAGACCAAATGCTGGCGAGACAGAGAACTACAACGCCGATCTCTAGCGCAAAACACAAGAGCAACTATTGTAAACAACTATTGTGAAATTCAAAACGGTGTATTATTTTTGTGAAATGGGTCAAAGAAGCCGTAAAAAATAGGTTGTACAATTTGTTGCCTGACATATTTCGCCGCATCTTGTCAGTCTTCCATATTACAGCCCATCCGTGGGTCGCAAACTTCCCAACCGTGGGTCGCTAGCTTCGCGACCACCCAAACAAGAATCTACGAGCACACGTCTGCAACAACAGAACTACGAAACGTTCGCACGCACATAAACACCGGCGGGAATAAAGATAGACGTTCGTTTATGTACCCTCACCCAGAGCCTGGGATTTTATTTCCCTGTTCCAGGACCTGGTTGGTATCAGTTAACCTCGATTTCACCTCAGCTCACAAGAAACTCCGGATAATTAAGGCACAGAGGCTGGGCTAATAGAAAAACAAAGAGGAACCACTAACAATAAATAAGCTGATCTAACGGGCGCTCAGTTCACTTCATTCAGGATCAGGTTGCCAGGCTATTACTGTCTCTGGTTGGGTAAGTCAAAGGTCAACAGTCGCGTGGTGATCGGTGACTGCGTTTGTATAAGATTTTTTTAAAGGACTCGCAAAGTCTGTGATATAATACATAGAGGGAGGTCAGCATGGCCGAATGGGTAAGAGGGCGCGTTCTTAAACATCCGGTGTGAAAATGCCGAGGTAGCGGGTTCGATCCCTACACCGGTCAGTTCGACTAAAATGTTGACTTCTCGTCCTTGACTTGTGGTTATAAGTCATAAGTATCGCTACTGCCTAGGTGCGTAAGGTGAACAATCTGTCACTCGGCCACCAGCTCGGGCATTTGTGTAGTTCTAAAACGCACGAAACAATTCAGGCTGTGGCCGTGCTGAGATCAGAAACACAGCAGCGTCTAGGAAAAGACGAAGTGGTACTGTCTGTTGTCTGTATGAATGTCTGTGTCTGCTTTGCGACGCACTCGCGCGCCAATCACACCTGATGTCTGCCTGCTCGGTAATCAGAGCTAGCCATGCAAACAATATTTCATGCTGGTCATTTTCATATTCTCCTTTTTGCTTTTTATCGCCCATCAAGGGCCGAATGTAAGACGGGCCTCCGTGCCCAATTTGTTACCCTTTTAAAATAAAGTTTGTTCGTTAGTTCGTTCGTTCGTTCGTTCGTTGTTCGTTCCTTCGTTGTTCGTTCCTTCGTTTTTATCTGCTTATTATGTTTTGTCTGTGTGTTGAACCCAAGTTTCCTTTTTTTCTTTGTTTCTTTCATTTCCTTGTGCTTCCTATGTCCTACCTTGTTGCTTTTTCTTTATTTCGTTTTGTGTAGTAGCATGCTTTTTCATCCGTTAGTCTTTATTGAGTGTCTGTTAACACATCTGTTCCCCCATCTGTCCGTTTATCTGTTGTCCGTTCGTCCATCTGCCCGTCGGTCTGTCTATTTGTCCGACCGTCCATATGCTTTTCTGCCCGCCCGTCTATCTATCTGTCTGTCCATCTATTTTTCAGTCCGCCAACCTGTCGGTCTATTCGCCCATCTACCTGCCTATTTGCCCCACCCGCCATCAGCCCGCCCGCCTATCTATCTGCCCATCCTTCTATCCGTCAGTCTGCCTATCTGCATGTCGATCTGTTTATCCGTCCATCTATCTACCCATCGTCCCATCCGTCTGTCTATCTGTCCTTCCGTCCATCTGCCCGTTGGTCTGTCAATCTGAAAGCCTGTTCATCTGCCTATTTTGTCCGTTCGTCTACCTATCTGCCCACCCGTCCATCTGACCGTCGGTCTGTGTACCTGTCAACCCACCATCTACATATTAGCCCGCCTGTTTGTCCAACCGTCCGTGTAAATGTCCGCCCATCTTGTATATCAGTCTGTCCGCTCATTCCGTCGCCTGCTCCCTAAACATCTAGAGCCACTACACACTAAGGCCAGCACGTCTGCTGCGATTTGATTAGCTAACACAGCATGGGACACACATCTTGTCCCCGACATAGACTTAAGTCGTCGTTCCCCCGTGTAATCACGCGCACAGAAACGTGCCTCACTTCCACGGTGTCACGTCAGGCATTCAAGACAATCCCTAACTGAATCTGTTGTGTTTGCTCTTCTTATTTTTCATCCAGGGAAGATTTCTTCACTTGTCCATCAACAATCATTTGTCATGCCTAAGCTGTTACCGTTTCTTTAAGAGACCCTATTCCACACATTGAGCTATCTTGGATATGTTAGGGGTGAGTGCAAGGGGAGCAGAAGGGGGGGAGGGGAGAGAGAGAGAGAGAGAGAGAGAGAGAGAGAGAGAGAGAGAGAGAGAGAGAGAGAGAGAGAGAGAGAGAGAGATCTACTCCTTTTCTACGATTTCTGGCGTATTGTGTAGATGGTGCTAGAAAATGAGACTGAATTCGGCGAAAATCCGCCTAGCACAGTTTTGTCCGGAAATGAGCTAAACCCGGCCAAACTCCGCTACACACTAGCTAAATGCCGCCAAGATACATACAACAATCAAATGGGATATATGTATAGCTACTTTAATTGTATGCAAGACTCGGCGGTTGTCCATAACCCGCATCTAACGGTAGTGTAAATATGGTTTCTGCAAAGAATACCACAGAAGGACAGTAAAACCAATTATCAAGTCGGACAGGAAACAAACGAAAACCGTATACTGATTCGAGATATTCTCTCTCTCTCTCTCTCTCTCTCTCTCTCTCTCTCTCTCTCTCTCTCTCTCTCTCTCTCTCTCTCTCTCTCTCTCTCTCTCATCTTGTTCCTCTTGTACCTTGCAGTGTCGAGGTGAAGCATAAACAGCGGAAGAGTGTCAGTTTATGGGCACCATATATCGACATTCCCATGGACTCAGCTTTTCTCTCTGTCCATAGCCTCTTCTCCTGTTTCCATTTGGTTTGTACATCATTGCTTGTTGTGGTATAATGTTAGTTGGTAACCTATTACATAGCCAAATCATTTGATCTGCTGCAATCTAATAAAATCTAGTGCAGGTATACCCCCCCCCCCCCCCCCACTTTAGTCCTGATTTCTTCATTTCTGATCTGACCTCTTCTTGATACATTGAGTATTCTTCTCAGGAATCTCATTTCTGTTGTGATTTTTCTTTTCTCTTTTTCTGTTATTATCCAAGTGTAGCATCGGTAGCATAGTGCTGGTAGGATGATTGTGTTGTAGTGTTGTAGTGTCACTTGTCCAATAAGTTGGTTTGCCTTATTGCATCTATTTTCGATCTCGTCTTCTGATTTGCCATTTGATGATATACTTCCTAAGTACTTGTAGCACTTTACTTGTTTCATGGAGTGTTCTTTTAGATGAATCTATGTTGTTGTTTTTTTTTCTTTTTTGGTTATAGTCATTACCTCTGTTTTACTGGTGATAATTTTCATGTTATAGTCCTTACACACTTCGTTTAGACTATTCATGTGGTCTTGTGCGTAGGAAATCACAATTTTTCGGCACGTTATGAGAAGAAATAAACTGGAAAACTTAGTGACAACTGGCAAGATTGAAGGTTCTCGGCATGGCACATGATGGTAAAAAGAACAAGGGAGAGTGGGATATTTAAATATCCAGATGGCATGGCCACAAGGCATGTCTGAGACAAGACCACAAGAGCTGAACCACGACTCTGGTGATCGCGTGAGATGGCGAAACATGACTGCCCGTGCTTATCGGCATGGCACACGATGATATGATGATGGTGAGTCATTCATATAGAATATTCAGCAATCATTGTTCAGAATTACTACGCCAGGATCCGGTTGCCAGTGATATATCCGAACTGCCAGACTTGACTTCGGGGGTCTGCTCAAATGGATAATTCCGTCTGTGTTCTTTGGTGACGCCAACATTAATATTAATGAGCCCGGCATTAGGTCTGGCGAGCTGCGGTAATTTTCCGAACGCTGTCCGATGCGCCTCCTCCGTCGTCAAGTTACTGTGCAAGACAGACCACTTTCAGGCATTCCCGTGCGGTACAGACATAAACAAACAATCATTCAAATTGTTTCTGGTTTCTGTTGGGAGCAGAAAGTGAGCTGTTTGTGTTTGAGCTGTTGGGCTGGTTTGCAAGATTGATTGGGTACTGCGCTGTTATGTCACTAGCACGTCCGGAAGAGAGGGTCGGCGTCAGTGCTCGTCGCCTGCTAAACGAGAAATAGATTGGGCACCTATTCCTCCGTGCATTCAGGCGGGAAAATGTGCCGGCCCTAACACATCACACCACTTTATCTTTGTCCCCTCCTTCTTCTTCACCAACTGTTCCTTCATCTTTGCTCTCTTCTTCTGCTCCTTCTTCTGTTTCTTCATGTGTGTCCCCTTCTTCTTATTCTTAAAATTTTCATCTTTGTCCGTCTCCTTCTTCTTCTCCTCCTTTTATTGTTTCTTCATCTTTGCCACCTTCGTCTTCTTCAATGTTTTCTTCATATCTGTCTCGTCCTTGTTTTCCTTATTCTTCACATTTTTATTTATCTTTGTTCCCTTCTTCTTCTCTTCTTCGTCGTCGTCTTCATCATAATGATGAAAGTTATGTATTACCTCTTCTACCCAGATACTCAGTTACCATAGACTCTTGTTGAACGTTCACCCAGAAACGTTGTCTTGATCTACAGAAGAACCAACACCCGTTGGATATCGCCCATACTATCACGGCAGTAGGCACACGCTCTGCTGCTCAACCATACCGACGCTCATACACTACAGCAGATAACGCTGACCTCACAGGGGCCAGATATTTTTATACTGCAATATCTAGCTAAAATACAGATTGTCTGGTCAAATATTCACCTCACTTATTTGGTTACGTTTTGGTCAAATATTCAGTTCACTGATCTGTTTACGGTCTGGTCAAATATTGAGTTCAATTATATGTTTACGATGTAGTCAAATATTCGGTTCAGTGATATGTTTATGGTATGGCCAATTATTGAGGTCAATCAACCCCCCCGGGAAAAAAAAAATATGTTTACGATGCAGTCAAATATTCAGTTCCATGATCTGTTTACGGTGTGGTCAAATATTCAAGCCAATGCTCTCTGTGTGACCGTGTCTTGTCTGGTAGCTGTAGTTAGCTGACCTGGCCTCTTGTCGCACTAGGACTGCGATGAAGATTACCGTTGCCCTGGAAAGTGTTTGTGTTTGACATAAATGGGGCAGTTTCCCCCATCACGCGCTGTCTTAGGGAGTGTAGTTGCATGTAGTTACATAGGAGTGTGGCTTACAGGCTGTGAACGAGTACAAATCTTAGACATACCTAGATGAGGGTTCGGTAACGGCCCGCGGACGATTTGCCAGCTGATCGCCTTGCGTTGATTTAGATGTTTTGAGCGTTCGTCGTTCAGAAGCAATGGTAAACTACTGAACGGAAAAACTGGATGGTAAATCACAAATAGCCAACAGATGCTGGGGTTGATTGAGTCTTTCTCTTGCCATGGTTCTCTCTTCCTGCTTGTGCCTCTCGTCTTGCCATTCTCTTTCTTTCTTCCGTTCCGTCTCTGTCTTTTCTCTCTCTCTCTCTCTCTCTCTCTCTCTCTCCTCTCTCTCCTCTCTCTCTCTCTCTCTCTCTCTCTCTTCCTTGTTATATTTCTTTCTTTATGTCGTTCGCACTCAATCTTTCTCTCACCTCCCTCCCTCGCTCCATCCACCTATCTCCCTCCTGTCCTTCTTTCTGTGTCTCCTCCCCCAAATAAATGTATACTGACTGATTCAGTATGAAGCAGACGCATCAACACAACCAGAAATCAGGTTACACGACAAAACCAAGACACTAATCAATATAAGCTATAGTCACTTACACCCGAGTTAACCCGCCGTGACTAAACTCACCAGGCCAGTAGTTTCTAGAACTTCCCAGACCCTTCCTGAATGTGGCAGCGGGTGCCAAGTCTCAACATCAAGAGACCCCCAGTGGACGTGTCATACACGCGATCCCCTATAAATATGTCCTCATTAACTTCCACTATCGGACTATGAGTAATGGACCGCTCCGGCCACACATTGCCTTGACCACCAGCAGAAATAATTAATCACGCACGCCATGGACACATCTGTCCCTATGTAGAGAAGTGATCCTTGGGGAGGACTGCAGGACTATGAAAACATGGTATCACGTGTAGTCCCTGATAGTGAGCTAACCCCAAAAAGGGATTGCTCACTATACCTCGTATACAAATGACATTTGACCTAATGATTGGCACTTACAGCAGGCTAAAGGAAGAAGAATGACCAGAAAACAATGGAACAAGTGACAATTTAATTTCTTAGTGT
This sequence comes from Cepaea nemoralis, assembly GCA_014155875.1. Classification (NCBI taxonomy): domain Eukaryota; kingdom Metazoa; phylum Mollusca; class Gastropoda; order Stylommatophora; family Helicidae; genus Cepaea; species Cepaea nemoralis. The sequence continues at coordinate 89,987 of JACEFZ010016089.1, forward strand.
CGGTTGGCAATGACAGAATGAAATTTAAAGCGCCCATTTGGAGAAAGTGTCCGAGACTCACTAAAACCGACTTTTAATGCTGAAATGACACTGGATGATGATGATGATGGTGATGATGATGACGATGATGATGGTGACGATTATCATGATGATGATGATGATGATGATGATGATGATGATGATGATGACAACGATGATGATGATGATGATGATGATGATGATGATGATGATGATGATGATGATGACAACGATGATGATGACGACGACGACGACGACGACGATGATGATGATGACGTCGATAGCGACGACGACGATGTTGTTGACGACGATGATGATGATGATGACGATGATGATGACGATGTTGTTGACGACGACGATGATGATGACGTCGATGACGACGACGACGATGATGTTGACGACGACGACGACGACGATGATGGTGGGGCTTTCTGTTGCAGATAATTGTGTTTGGCGTGACCATACGAAGAACGACAGCTGACGCGCCAATGCATAACCACTGTGAATAACCACGTTCGTCGTCCGCCAAAGTGAGGTAAAAGACCGGTTACTTATTCCTCTGTGTATCCAGGCCATCACTAAACCATTCACGTATCACCAAACCATTCATGTATCACTAAACAATTCATGTATCACAAACCAAACCATCCACGTATCACCAAACCATCCATGTATCATCAAACAAAACCATCCATGTATCACCAAATTATTCATGTATCACAAAACCATTTACCAAAGCATCCATATGTCACCAAAACCC